>APFE031438224.1:156765-178685 GCA_000404065.3 Pinus taeda
ATTGGGCTAGTCAATACATATTCTCCCATGGATAGCTTGATATTATGGCACTTTCGAGAGCAATTTATTGTTCCTCCATTTGTAGCCATCACTTGATACTCTGATGCTAGATGTAAGAAGAAATTCAATTCTTTTGCTACCTTACAGTGAATAAAATTGTGGGTACTTCCTTAATCAATCAACACTATTACCTTTTTCTTCTTGATTTGTCCTTCTATCTTGATGGTTTGAGGAGTGGTAATTCCCGCCAATGCATTATAAGATATGGTCGGATCATTTGTTCTTCATTTAGGCTTTGTTCCTGGAGTATATCCTCTTCTTTTGACCTTTCTTCCTCCTTTTCTTCTTCCTCTTCACAATCTATGTAGAATAATTTCTTCTCGGCACACTTATGACCTTTAGTGTATTTTCTATCACAACTGTAACAAAGCCCTTTTGCTCTTTTTTCTTCCAATTGTTGTGGTGTCAACATTATAGGTTGTGAAAGACTAGTGGCAACAACACTTCCATCTTTATAGTTGTGAGTGGTAGGCTTTCTAGTTGCCATAATTTTGCTCTCCATTTTTCTTGGTAACATGGATGCCTTCTCTAATGAATCATGTTCCCAAAGGCAAACATCATGTCTCCTCAAATATAGCGCAAAGAGCTCTAAAATTCGGACCCAAGGTTTAGTGCGATTTCATCTCAATTGGGTTTTTTTTTGCTTCTGAAACATTGTAGAAAAAACGTTATAGCGAAAATGCCATGATGACCTGTTTGGAGCAGCGAAACCCTAGAATCCAAAGAGCTGATACCAAATGTTATGAAACTAGCTCAAGAAAAAGATAGAAAAGATAAATCAACGCCTTAGAATTAAGCCTCTTCGAGGAGGCAACCTCCTTTACATTACATAAATGAACAATTCTTCAATGATTCAAATGACAAAACCTCCTTTCTATATATAGGAGTCTAAAGAGTCACAATATAACCCAGCCGACCTAACAATATTAATATAAAGCCACAAAAATAACAATGGAGGGATTCTATGAGGCACAGTAAAAACAATATGGGGACAATAGGGGCACAACAATATTAATAAGGGGTACAACTACAATAGTAATGGGGAAATCACTAGTATTATAGGGATCCAACACGCGGACACATGGAAAGTTACAACAGGTGACACATGGTAGGAAAGATTGGGATTTTTCTTAGAAACGTTGGATAATTTATGCTGATACATGGCATCACTCGAAGGACACCACGTGGAATGATGATTCTATCATGACATCAATAGAAGTTTTTTTCTCTTAGACAATTAAGAACATGGTTTTGTGATTTGGTCATATGGGAAAGTTACGAAACACAATTTTTATACTTATGAATACCAAATTTGGACAAACATGCTGAAGAAGTTAGAGGTTTGTTTTAATAGGTAATGTAAAACATGTTATTCATATGGATGGCAAGAATAGAAATTGTTGAAGTATGAGTTAACTAATTGAACAATTAAAGATCATACATATGAGAGTATTTGAAGAAATAGTTAGGATAGTAACTAATCTAAAATATATATGAAGCCTAATTGCAAGATAACATTTAAAATATAAAATGAACTAATAATAGAAATATTTGTAAAGCCTTATAAGCAAAGACAACATTGAAGATAAAAAAAATCATGAATAGAGATAAAGAGGTATGTGTTGGGATAAAGAGTAGTTTTGAGATGGAGAAATTGATGAGGTAATATTTTATGAGAAGGAAGCCTCAGATATGAGTTTGAAAATTTATGAAAGAAGGATCTAAAAATTTGTGCAAGTAGGTACTTGCACAACAGGGAGATGGTGCTTACAACAGGGACATGGTGCTTCCTTAAGGCCGGTTCTTGTAAAAAACAACAAGTTTGTAATGGCAAAAGAAAAATGAGGTTGGATCCTTCTGTAGGTTGTATCCTATACAAATTGATGTAATTTGATGTTGGATGTTTATTTTGCATCATAATAAAAATTAAATTATGGTGTTTCCCAATTGGGTTTCCATGTTAATATTTTGTGGTCATACTTTCTGAGATTGATGTGCTTCTATTTATTAATTTGTAGTTGAGTATTTTTACTTTTAGGAAGTAATTTTTGGAGTTGTTAAAATACCGATTCAACCACTCTCACGATATTTTCTTGGTTTCTAACAAATGGTATTAGTTCCAGTTACTTCAATAACAGTCCAATAATTGGAAGGTAGATCCAATATAATTTCTATACATGATGGAAGAAACACCATTAAGGTTCATGTCTTTACTAAAACAAACTATGCATTTTGGGAGGAAATAATGAGGACATACTTATAGTCTCTTTGTGGAGATGTATGGGACATAGTAAAATTTGCTATACAAATCCATCTATCATAAGTAACAAAGATGATAAGACTGGTTTCACTTATAATGAAAAAGTAAATAATTGTCTCCTTACTAGACTGCCTGAATCTGATTTGGTCAAAGTTATGTAATGCACCATTACCAAGGAAATATGGGACAAGATGACTAGTTAGTATGAAGGAGACATTAAATTAAAGAAGGATAAACTTAATAGCTATAGAATGCAACTTGAATACTTTGAGATGCATGACAATGAGGAAGTATAAAAGTTATTCCTTTGAGTGGATGAAATAGTCAATACAATAAGAGGACTTGATAAAATAATGAACGATTTTTTGTGGCTCAAAAATTGTTGAGGAAATGTGAGAGCTCAACATTCTATTATTGAATCAATTACATGGAACATTAACTCCCTATGAAATGAGGCCTACATAAAGAAAACTACATCAATAGGGACAACCTTGAAATATGACAAAAATTCCAAAGAAGATCAAGATGATTCAATTTATGGATTTGATGAAGAGCATAAAACTTTTGGCAAAAAATTGAAGCGGTGATTTGGAAAATAAAAGGGTAAGTTGGATTTTAAATGTTTGAATTTTCATAAAGTAGGTCATTATGCATCTAAATTTGCACAAAAGAAAAAGAATAATGAACATAAACATAAGGATAAGTATAGAAAATTACCGAAGGATAAGAATATACAAAATAAGAGTTTTTCTACTCTAGATGATAATACTTGCTCAGAATATGAAAGTGAACAATTCTCTAATGAGGATGAATCTAAAGGAAGTACAAAAGGGTCTACGATCAAGTTTTAGACACATTAGAAAAGGAACATTTTGAGTTTGATGAAGAAGTGGTCGAAGTATTTTTGGATAGTGAACTAATTATTGCTTTGTAATAAATTAAAAGGTTAATAAAAAAGAATAAGATGTAGAAAGAGATGTTGAAAAACTTTGGAAAAAGAAGGGTATCTCTAAAAATTTGGCACTTTTTCTTCTAAAAATTAGGGAATAAAAGAATATTGAAGATACTTAGATGAAACATATGAAAGAAAAATACAATGAATGTGAATGGATTGAGGAAGAGGTAGCCTTGCTTAGAAAACCGTTAGAAAGGACTAAGACACAAATAAGCCTAAATTAGAAATTTATCAAAGGATATAGTAAATTGGATGAGATTATGAGTGTCCAAAGATCCCATCATCTCAAGAATGGTTTGGGATATGACAAAGAGACCAGCTCAAAAGTACTTGAAGATAAGGAATCCATCAAATTTGCCAATGTAGTCAAGGGACTATATGGAGTTACAACTAAAGAAAATTATCACAAACAAAAAGAGTAAAAAGGAAAAAATAAATAACAACCAGATAAAAGTAGGTGTAAATAAAAATAAAAAACAACAATGGAATGAAAGTTACATCCATTCAAAAAAGATACAATGTTTAAGCAAGAAATCAACATACATCTTTTATGCCTCAAAGAATAAGCCAACAAGAATTCAACGAGCTATTGGGAAAATTTTTGGAAACAATCTATTTCAAGAAATGTAGAATGTTTTAGAGTTTGGGGAATCTCACATGTAAAGGTAGAGTAGAAAAAACATATAAAAATGATGCACAATTTTTTCGTAGAAGGAGGTGCATGCAAAAATAGCATAGAAAGGATAATTGTAGGCAAAGGAGTAGCACATGATCTAGGAGTAGCATGTTTTATATTTGGTTCATATTATTAAGTGTACTGGGTTTGTGCATGTTAATTCCCATGGTAATTGTTTTCCCTAGTACAACCCATGGTATCAAATTTTGTGTAACTATGTATAAATAGGTAGATGCTAAAGGGATTTATATTGGTTTGTTGGTTTGTGATTATTTCCTTAGTAGTTTGTTGTTTTTGTTGTCATATTATGAGATTTAGGCTCGTGAGTCGAGGTGAAATATTGTTGTAATGCTATAAGTGTTTTACCAAGCACCCCTTTTGATTATTAATGAAAGATGATTGAAGATCAACTTATTCTTATTTCCTGTGTTCTGTAAGATAGTCAAATCATTCAAGAATTATGTTTCTTTCAAATGGCTGTAGTTAATTGCTGAGTCTATTACAACATTTGGCTAATTCAAAAACTCCATTTTAAAAATATATTTTGATTGTCAATATTTCAATGATTGTTGTGAGTATTCACACATGGGGTTAGCATATGAATAGTATGAAAGATGTATTCGAACCATTATTCTAATTTGATTATTATTACCTTGACAACTACAAAATCCTGATTCTTGTAGTCCTCCTTGATGCGTTGAGTAAGACTTGATCTTCTCTTCTAGTTGATGTTGAAAGGGTCAATAAGTAGTGGGGCTTTGTCGGCCAGAATTTGCACATAACCCAAGTCAGAATATAAATAGCACCAACAAATAATTTTTTTTTTAGGACCGGGGTTCAATATTAAAGATAATATGGAATCCCATAAAGGATGAAATCAACTAGTGGCTTGAAGAAAAGGAGTGAGAGTTTGCTTGGGAGGAACCCAAAACCCTAGGATACACAGTTGTGGAGTAATTTGACCCACATGGGAGTTGTGGGCAAGAAAACCCAAGTTGTGGGATCTGCACCCAATGTTATGGGTGTGAATACATGAGGCGTTTTGGATACTTGACACTTGGAAATGGAAAAGCACCCTTAGAGGAAAAGTGGGCTACTTCAAGGACCAAGAGAAGAGTTATAGAAGTTGAGATATTGATTTTTCATATCTTTATGTGGGCTAACTATTCTAAGATTCATGTCGACCTCACTTAAAGAGTCTGTTTTAAGGGATTACCATTAGCTCAAGAAGGCATATAAATAGAGGATAATTGGAGTATCAATTTACCATCTAATGAGAAAGCATCAAATGAATATATACCTCTAAGGCAATCGATACCTAAGGATACTTGCAAAGGGAAGATGAGTAAGTTTTTCGTTAAATCTCTTGTGATTGCATGTCAAAAATAGGAGGAGAAACAAGCGAGGAAGAAATACGAGGTAGGGAAGTTCAGTGCCTATTTTGAGGGTAATTATTCTTAAGGAAGAGGTCCAAAATTTTATATCATACCCTAGTTATATGCTACAGTCATGTATGCGACTTTTGGAGGGCCAAGAGGCTAAATAGGAGCACTAGAAGTGACACAAATGACAACAAATAAGTGAGGTATGTTTGGGAATATAAGTCATAGGTTTTGGAAACATACATGACCAAGTTTGAGGCATTGTGACTATAGTTACATTCATCCCTAATCAGAGGGATGAAGTTGCATAATAGGGCATAGAGGCTGAGGAAAAAAGGAAAAACACAAGATGCAGAAATAAGGTATGGTTGTTCTCTTGTATTGATGCATTACTAGTGGATGATTTTTCCAAATTTATGATAGATTTGGTGGGCACTTTTTCAATGTTAGGAATGAAACAAGTAGGTGTTAAAATTTTTGCTAAGTGTAGACCTTGAAGGAATATAGGTTTTCTAGGAGAGGTAGGAAGTGAAGCTTTAGGGATTGATCATTGTAGGATGAAAGAAGGTGGACAAGTGGATTAGATGACAAGCCAAAGTTTGTTGAATAGATAATAGAGTGATAGAGGGAAGCATTCCATTCCTTAAGTTTTTCTTCATTGGAGTAGAATAGGAAGGAAATAATGGTAATATGTCCTAAATACCTGAGACGCAACAGTGGGAAACTAAGGAGTTGCTCATAAATAGAGTTATGAAAAACTAAAAAGAAGACCCAATGTGTTGATTCATTGATGGACTAATGATGAGATAGAAGAAATATTGGGGAGTTGTGATCAGTGACCTAAAGGATCAGGATCCACTGATAGCAGTAAAGCTACACATTGGGAGAAGAAGCACAAGTAGACATGTTTAGGGTATGATCATGTAGAGTTGTGATGGTGCACTACATTAGTTAGTCAGTTAGTTGTATGTTTTTCATGGTAGATTGGTTTTCATAGTTGTTAACAGCAAACCCTAGTTTGTATTATTCTATCAATGATTGTATGAGGGTCATGATCCTTGGTACAATTTGTTAATATAACTAAGTTGGATTGTTGAAAAATTGTAAAAACTGGTATATTTGTGCACTAGTTGATTTACTATTGTATTTATTATACTATGGAAAATAATTTTTTGTGACATTTAAGTTGGTTGCATCATAGATTATAATAACCTAACCTACATTCTCCAGTGTCATGGAAAATCAGCATGGAATCAGAGTTACTTTGATGAGCCAGTAAATAATAATGTCAAAGATGTCATTTTGTCTTTAGTATGTGGATACGTTGGAATGGTTTTCCAATTATAGTCCATGGAAGGAAATTATTAAATTTGTCATAATGGTGAATAGGATTTTGGACTTTTCCAAAAAGGATATCAAGAATTCGATTGACCCTAAGCAATTGCAAGTGTATGAAGAGATAGATATGAGGGCCAAATTAATCATCCTAGATGGCTTCAAGGATCCTCTTATACTTCATTTATCTGGGAAAAACATTTTTCATGAGATCTGGAAAGCTCTTTAGGAATTTTTCCAAAATAAGAATGAGAACCAATAGTTGGAATTGCAAGATAAGTTGAATGCCACCAAGAGAAAAAGGGGTGAATGAATGACGTTGTATCTGACAATATTTTCTCAGGTTTGAGAGAAGATTGCTACTATTAGACTGACTATTACAGATTCTGATGATGAGGGTTTATTTTAAGCAGTTTACTCTAGAATGGAAGTTTTTCATCAAAGGGATCATTACCAGAGAGAAGCTATCAAATTGGAATAGGATGTGGGGTGAATTTAGTTAAGAAGAACTGCCAGAGGAGGATATTCATCCAAATAAGAAGGTTTTAGATGATTATATGGATCTTGCAACAAGGATGGAGGGAATGTAAAAAAATGACTTCAGTAAGTTGAAGTGTGTCAATAGTGGCAAGTGTGGTCATTGTTTGACGAAGTGTCTGAAGAAGAAGTTGGGAGGTGATGAGAAGAATAAGGGGGAATGGGTTCTAGCTATCAACACTTATATTAATATAGATGACCTCTCTAGGAGATTAGAGAGTGAGGATTTTTCTTTAATTTGTCATTTCTCTAAGGGTTCCATTGACGAGGCTACATGGTACTTGAGAAATGGTGCATCGAAGAATATGACAGGTTCACAGGATGTGTTCAAGTCTCTAGCTAAGTGGGACCGAAATTAGTTTCACATGGTGGTGGGCGACAAGAGTCGGAAGGATATTAGAGGATCAGATTTTGTTCCATTTACAATGGATTCAGGTTAGTTGATGTGAGCTTCGAATGTACTCTATGTACCAAAGGTGAGATATAATGTGTTGCTTGTCTCATTGATCGAGAAAAAGGGGTTTGATGTAATTTTCGAGGAAGGGAAAGTGAAGATCATTATATTTTGGGAGCATTCTCTATATAGGCTTATGCGAAAGGCTATATGTCAAGAGAAGAAAAAAAAGGATAAGATCTAGGTTCTAAAGGATCAGAGGGAGATGTCTCATAGAATAATTTTGCATGTTTAGAGCGAGAATGTTTAGCCTAACAGGAGTTCATGGTCAGTGGGCAGAAAGGGTGCTTACACACCTGGAAATAAGGAATCATGGAATGGCCTAAAACCATTTCAAGAGAAGAAAAACCAAGAGGCTTCAAGTAGCAGTGACACTTCTGAGAAGGGCATAGTATGAGCTATTTCCTAGTATTGGAAGTTCCTCCATTACTAAGTGGGAGTGTTTAGATTGGTATCTTGGGAGGTACTCCAAACCCTAGGTACATGGTTTTAGAAGAATTTGACTACATGGACTTTGTGGGAAAAAGTGTCCAAGTTGTGAGCTTTACACCCAATGTTGTGGCTGTGAATCCATGAGGATTTTTGGACACTTGACACTTGGATATGGATGAATACCCTTATAGGAATAAGGTATTTCTTTAAGAGCCAAGAGAAGAATTGTAGAAGTTGAGATATTAATATCTTATATGTTTTTGTGGGCTAATTTTCCTGACATTCAAGTCAACCTCACTTACGGAGTCCCTTTAAAGGGCGAGACATTAGCTCAAGGAGGTATATAAATAGAAGATGAATGGAGGATCATTTCACCATATAATAAGAAATAATCAAAGGAAAATATACCTTTAAGGAAACTAAGACCTAAGGAGGCTGGAAAAGGGAATATAAGGAGTTTATTTTGTTTTAAATCTCTCATGATTGTAGGTCAAAGATAGGTAGAGCCACTAATGAGGAAGGAATCCAAGGTAAGGTATTTTTGAACCTATATTAAGGGTGATTCTTCCCAAGGAAGAGGTATAAAACTTTAGATCATGCCCTAGTTATAGGTTGTTGTTGTATAGGTGACTTTCAGAGGGTATGAAAGGATAAACAGGAGGGTTGGAACTAACATAAGGGACAACACATAAATGAGGTATATTTGGGAAGATTAGTAGCAAGATTTGTTAGCACACACAAGTTTGCAAGGATGTCAATGTAGTTATAGTATGCCATGATCAGAGGGAAGACTTTACTAAATAGGGAATAGAGGATGAGGACAAGAGGAGCAACAAAAGTTGTTGAGACAGGGTATGGTTATTCTCTTGTATTGGTGCATTTACCAGTGGATGATTTTCAGAGAATAGGACAATTTTGGTGGGAATATTGTTGTTGTTAATAGGGTAGTAATTAGGTGTTCAGAAATTCCTTAAGTATAGACCTTGAAGGACTATAGGTCTTCTAGAATATGCACGATGTGAAGCTTCACGGACTAATCTTTGAAGGATGAAAGAAGGCAACGAAGTGGAGCAGTTTGAGAAGAACAAGTTTGTTGAAGAGAAATAAACCTTGCAGTGATACATGGTACCCCTCCATGCCTTAATTTCTTTCTACATTGGAGCAGCACATGAAGGAAATAGTGCGAAGAAATTTCAAAGAGCTGAGGAGAAGTAGTGAGAAGCTAATGAGTTGTTCAAAAATAGAGTTGTGAATAAATCATAAGTAGACCGTATGTGTTGGTTCATTGATTGGCTAATGATAAACTAGAGGGAACATTGGAGAGTCGTGTTTAGTGACCTAAAGGAGAATAATTAATTGATAGAGGTAGAGCTATAGATTGGGAGCAAAAGGTGTAGTAGACATGTTTAGGGTATGACCAAGTGGAGTTGTGATGGTAAACTACATCATCTAGTTGGCCAGTTGTCTATTGTTTAGAGTAGATTGGTTATCATTGTTGTTGAAGAAAAACCGTAGTTTGTATTATTGTATCATTCATTATATGAGGGACATTATCCTTGGTATGGGAGCCCTAAACAGTTGTATTAGATTTGTTTAATATAAAGAAGTTGGGTTGTTGAAAAATTGCGAAAAGTTGTATATTTGTGCACTAGTTGATTTATTGTTGTATTTATTCGATTTTTAAAAGTAGTTTGTTGTGGCATTTGAGCTGGTTGTGTTAGATATTCTAACATCCTAACCCGCATTCTCTAGTTCCATGGAAAATAAATAAAAGCCTCATGCGCAAAGGGCAATTTGGGAGATGGCTAGGGAATAAATTGGGAAATGAGGTTGTGATGCAGGAGTAGAAGGAAAAAGAGAATGAAGTAGATGTTGATAACTCCAAGTACGATTTTTATAATGTACACAATACAATCCAAGAGAGACAATTTGTAGAAGGAAAAGCATGATAGGTTTTGAGAGTGGCCTCTTGCACACTAGAAGAAGGTTTTAAGGTAGAAGAAATAGATGAGACATATCTACATCAGTACTTGTATTTGATTGAAATCTAGTAGGAGAGACAGAGAGAGGCCATAGGAGAAGGAAATGTAACATAGCTTAGAGAAACCCTCAGAGAGTGCGCATTTGCATGCCACACACAAAAAAAAATGATGGAGAACCTTTATAACATAGCCTGAGAATAGAAGAAGATGTACATATTGAAAACCCTACTTAGAATATGCCCTATGTTGAACTTGAAACTACATAGAGGATGCAAAAAACTCAACCTCATGGAAAAAATCTTGAAATGGCCAACACTACCACCTTCTATCTTTTTGGTGAATAGTGCTCACACACCTTTATATAAATAGACATGTCCCACAACTTTGCAATATAACATTGAATTTATTGTTATATTAAAAAATATGTTATTTATCTCTAAAGTTTAGCATTAGATTTTGTATAATTCAAAGATAAACTAATAATAATGAAAGAGGAAATAATTTTCTATAGTCCTACTTTGACCAGGAATAGTAACTAGCTTTGGAATTGACTATTATAAATATTTATTAATAATAATTAATTTCAAAGTAAAACATTATCCGCATCCTTTAATAATAAATATCTATATGAAAAATACACTTAACAATTAATAATTAATGTTAAAATTGATTATAAATTTAATTAGTAATAATAAAAAGAAATACTATAATATTCAAATTAATGCTGCTCTAATTATTCATTAGTGCTCGCTAAATATTACCATTATCCATTAATAATAATTATGTTCACAAAATTCACCACAACAATTTTTTAATAAATATTATTATTAATAGTAATTCTCAATTATTACCATTATTTTTTAATATAATAAAAATAATTAATTATGAATAATAAAAAATTTTAAAATTTACTACCAATTTTTTTTTCCTTCTAGAATGGAACATTTCTTAGTAATTAATATTTACATTTCTTTCACTATATTATTTATTAACATCATTTTTAAACTTAAATTACCATCGTTTTTCATCGATAAGGAAAATTACTCCCCCTTAATTGTAAGGAAAGTGAATAAATAATTGAACATAAGTAACTCTGAAATTAGTCACCACGTGGGATCCACTAACACCCTCACACTGAGTGGATTCTATAGTTAATTAAGATGAGCCTCTAAAATAGGCAACCAATCGCGTTCATCTTGATGACTTAGAAGTGACGCGTATAGATTTGCGCAGTTGTCAACCATGAATGTCACGTATGCTACGAGATCAAAGTAATCCATTGAACGAGATATTTTGAAATGCAGTTGTCTATAATGCGATTTTTTAAAGTTTTTTTGGTGGGTTTTTGCAGTCAAAATCTGACAGCAATTTATTGGAATCACAAGTCTGATAGCTAGTTTCTGCACAATCAAAGCGTCCGAGGGGTTTCTCAGGGTGCTGAATCCAAATATGCAAAAACCAGGGGTTTCTCAGGGTGCTGAATCCAAATATGCAAAAACCATTTTAACTGCAACAAATCAAGATTTATCCTTAATTTCTTCCGCCTTATTCCGTCACTGGAATCTCCAAAAAATCGCATTATAGACCACTCCAAAATGAAATTAAGAGATTAAATTGTCCGATCAACGCTTTTATTAATGCATAAAATGCTCCACACACATATATATATATATATTCCGTGTAATTGTGATGGTATGGAAAGTTTAGGAATGATATTGGTTTGTTTGTTTATTTAATATAATTCTTAAACATAAAATAGATAGTTCTAGACTCAAAGTTATATGGAAGTGAAAGGCTGTCAATTCATGAGTAAGTTTTTTTTAAGTGATATTATATTATTATTTTTAAATAATAGCCATGAATAATAGTTAGTAATAATGAATTATTTCAGATTCACAAACAATAGCTAGTTATAAAATGTCAGTTATATTTATAAATTTATAAATAATGGTTAGTAATAATAAGTCAATCTGCATTTATAAATAATAATTAGTGATAGTTTTTCTCAACACTGAGTTAAGATAGGTTTTGCTATTAATTAAAAAAAGTGTAATAGTAATGATCCAAACCATATTCACAAATAATAATTAGTGATGGTTGTCTCAACTGCCGATTGAAAGACATTCCACATAAAAAAAAGGTGTATAAATGCCCTTAATCTTATTATCATATTTCAAAGAAGGATAAAATAAAGAATTGCACATCTGAATGTTCTAAAAAAAGGAAAAGGTAACTTTTAACTTTATCTTAGATATGTGAGTGAGAAGTATTTTAATATGGACATTCTGCATAGGATAAGCTTTATAGTATGTAAAGATTTTTAATCTATTTCAAATGAAATCTTAAGATTAAAGTAGTATAAATTGTATAAGAGGAGAGGAATTTCTATACTTATGAAAATAACTTTTAGGAATGACAATATTGATTTTGACATTGTTTCTACTGAAAAACGCATCCATGAATTTTGCCACATAAAGGTCAACCTTTGAGAGACCTAAGTAGATATAGTGTTGGTCCCACAACAAATCTATTAATATGGTAATAAGATACACCATTATTATGTGGACGCATTGTTGGCATAAGTTTCATCTTTTGTAATTACGAAAATTAAACCACCATGGATTGAACCCTTGAACGAATGTGGGATAGAGTAAAGAAAGATGGAAGAGGAGGTTTCATAATTATTTACCCTATTCCATGGGCTACGATATTAATAATCTATGTGACTTTAATACTACATTAAAACATGTGCACTCATTAATATGGCCATACATTGGATGAATAAAAGGATACCATGTAGATAACCACATATCATTTCTAACAATGATCTAGAAACATCTTAGTTACATGTAAAGATAAATGAATTTATAAATGTAGCTAGTTGATATTACAAGTAAAAATGATCCATCTGAGCTTATGATGGAACAATATCACCCAAGGGGACATGGACCTACAACAAATAAGGGCAATTGAAATAGGACCTTGAACATGTAGAGAGACCATTGAGATAAGTTCAAACTGGAGACTTTGAACAGATGTTGAACTATAACAAAATGTTTCTTTAGTTTTCAATGTTGTCAGGAGCCTTGATATGATTGATTTAAAATATCCATGATGTCATTAAATGAGTTGTCAGTTGATCATCGAGGTGACCATTTTGTTGGTTTTCAATGATGTGAATTTATTGTTAGAAGTGAGCTAGCCCACCACTAATAATATCATATACCTAGGTGCTAGTACAAACAAACATAATGTGAATATATGTGTTGAGGTTGAAAACTTATAGGAGTTACCATGCCATTAGGAATCAATATTTAAAATTAAATGTGACATGCAAAGTATAACACCAATCATGAAAATGATGACCAAGTTATTAGGCCTCTAAATATTAGGGGTTTGCAAGTGGGAATATGTTATCAGCTTTGTTCCTTAAAAATGATAAGAGGCAAATATCTATAGTCCTATTCAAACAAGAGACCTTCTTTTAAAATAAATAAAATTCACAAGAGAATTTTAATGATTCCAAGACTAAGTGTTCTTCGTATATATGTAGGAGAGAAAGAGTACAATTATAATAAAATGGGAGAATGCTAAGGTATACCCTACATAAAAACATAACAATTGAAATCTCATCCCTCAATAGCTAGGGCTTAAAAAGGGGTTTTATAGTTACATGGATGTTATATAGGGCTTAGAATGCCCCTCCCCTTCAAAAAAAAGTGTTTTCCTCAACACTTCATTATTTGTGGTTGTTTTCGCATGGGCAAATCATCTTGCCATGTCAGTTTTTTTTTGTTGATAATTTCTTCCATTTAATGAGGTACTTAGTAATTGCTTGGTTTCCAAGCTACTTGTCACTCAGTACCTTCTTTAAGAAATAAACATGGAAAATTAGATGTACACATAGAGGTGGAGGAAATTTTAATTTTTAAGCCATACATCGAATTATTTGCAATACCTTATAGGGTCGATAATACCTCAGGGATAATTATTATGTCCCTTTCTTACTTTAGGGAGACCTATTTATGTTGTTGTAGTCTCAAGAGTACCCAATCCTCCAGTGAAAATTCCCTTTCACTGTAATGTTGATTTGCTTGGTGTTTCATCCTATTTTGTGCCATAACCAAGTTGTCCTTCAATAATATGAGAACCTCTTATTAGTGCCATATGTGGTCCTCTAATTCTTGAGTCTTCATATTCCATCTCAAGGGAGATGTTATGGATGTAGGATGATATCCATAAAGTAAGGTAAACGGTGACATGTCTAATGTATTATGGAAGGATGTGTTATACTATCATTCTACCAAGAGAAACCATTTGGCCCATTGTGTCTCTATATTAGAAGAAAAGTTATCTAGATATCCCTAAAAACATCTATTCACGATATTTGTATGGCCATCATATTGAGGATGGTAATATGGGTTGTGAGCCAATTGACTAAGCAAACAAGAAAATAATTCAATCCAAAAAATTCTAGAGAAAATATGATTTAAGAAATATTGAAAGAATTCTCTATATATTTAGGCTCAAAGAGATGGACCTCAAGTTGGATGCTTTCCTTTAAAGTTACCATAAATAGGTCTGACAAATTATCCTTTGAAACATTCTTTACCCTGAGACTCAACATTTAGAATTGCTCAATGTGCTTTATAATGAGACCATTTTGTTAAGAATTTACCAATTGACTACATAATATATTTCTCTTAAAATCTCCATAATGTGTTATCAATTCCTCTATCAAAACAGACCAAGGTCTACCTAAACCCATTTTCCCTTCAAAAATCCATTAATACCATACATTTTGTTTTTTTTTTTTAAACATGGATGCAATATTTACCATTTTTCCACTTGATGTATATCAAAGATTTGCTTTATTTGAGATATCCATGTTATAAGATCATTACCATTGAAATTTCTAAGATCGAGATTCTTAATGTAGTAGTCCATTGGTGCCAACCTAGAGCCCTAATAATATAAAATTTAAGGTTCAACAACCCCACTTGCTCGATAAAATTGTAGGGGGAAGGATGCCCCCTTGATCGGGGGGTTTGTACAAGGTGTAAGCCAACTACATATAGTTTCGAGGGCATCACTAGAAGGAAGTACTTTTGGTTGTATTTTTTCATATACTTTTATTATTTTTTAGTACATTGTTTTTAGATTTAGTGGTTTTGTATTAAATGGAATTTTTTCCCATGGTTTTATAGTTTTTGTTAAGGTATTACAATTTTATTCTAATTCATGGTAAATGGATTGGTAGTATATGAATGTCGTGAGATATACATTCTATATTGTAATATTATAAACAAGAAGATGTATATTGAAAAACCTTATTAGGTTTCCCAGATTAAATCTTTGTGTTTATGTTTATGTTTTCCATTTCATATTTTTTGTTTTATTAAGAATCTATTTGCAACAGTTAATTGTATAGTGTTAAAACCTACACATATTATATGGGTACAATCACCCTACCTCCACTAGTTAATTATGTAAATTTAGCTCTAATATGTGTGACTTCTACAACTATAATTGAGTCAAAATGTTTGTCCTTTCATTCTAGTTTAATTGTGGATAAGATGCTTCTACACTTGATTTCTTTCAAACACTTAGCTATGAATCAAGATCCCAGGGTAGTGGCCGACCCTTCTAAGATATAGTCATTTGGAATGAGTTTTCCATTAAGCATAATAGATATTTCTTATTAATAAATGCAAATCAAAACAATTGGATGTTGAACATAATATCCATCAAAATATGGAATATGATTATTTCACTTCCTTCATTTTATCAATGAACCCACTTTGCTCACACAATTTCTTTTATGTTGAATTTCCCTTCGGAGGAGGCTATCCTTGGGGCCATGAATATGACTAATATAATATGTGGATATATGAATTATTTATCATTATTTTTTCCCTAGATATAGGCTTTCAAACAACCAAACATATGTTGTGTATGTGTAGGTAAACGTAGGGAACCTTTCTAACAAACTAGCTCTTGAACTCATTTTAAAAATCAACCCATTTTAGAATACATTTTATTGGACGATATTCCTCCAAAAATTGTAAGCTTTACAATACACCTTTTAAAGAATTTTGGAAGGACTTTTAGGTAATTTAGTGAAATGTTAAGTCTTGTCTTAATTCTGTTTAGGATTCCATTTCTTGAAATTACCACAAGATTTTCCACTCCAACCTAACCTAATTAAAAAATTATGACATATTTTCCCTTTTTTTGAGGAAAATCATAAAAGAGCTGCATTAGATTTTGAGATTTGTCCTTGAGTTAATTCTAACAATGACTTGATCCTATTTGATGACTATAATTAGAATATGTTAGTAACATGCAAATTGAAATCTATTTGGAATATCCTCAACATTTATATGCATTGGATTATTATATTGTATTTTATCCATCTAAATGCTTTTAGAGTACAAAACATGAAGGAATCAACATACAAAACTATTTTTATCGATGGGACCTAGTTTGGTGAATAGAGATCTCAAACCTTCCTAGTGAATTTTGAGAAATCAATTAAATTATGGGGGGATGAATAATTTTTTTTTTATAATATCACCTTTATTTCATAGTATATAGATAGATATCTTTCCAATGACGCTAGAATCACCTCAATCAGATTCCATATGCAAAATATACACCACTCAGAAGTTGACCTTCCTGTTTTCACCATCATAATTCGAGAGGATACCCTGTCAGCTCCAATTATTAATGGAAAATGATTTATCCATGTGAATATGATGATGAACGCTATATAAGATTATGTATTGTAACTTTGGTGAGAAGTTGAGGTAGTCAAACTAAAGCATCAGTAGGCTATCGGGTTGTGTTATAACCGAGCCAATAGGAGGAAAAGGGGTTCCATTATTTTAGAGTCAATTTTTTCCATATATGAGAAAAACCGTTGAGAGGGATAGGAGACTTATCAAACATATATGACTTGTGCATTGTAGTATCCCATGAGCCATAGCCCATACTACTTTATACTCATAGTAATTTTCTATGCAAAGAAAGAGAGAAATCAACCTCACCTTCGAGTTGAGTTTTCCTAGGAAAGGGTTTCATAGGTGATATATTGTGTCAATAATGGTTTATGAGATTTGATTTCATTGTTATCTATTTTCTCCATAATTTTAGTTTGAATGCTTACACAATTAACTATAATATTCATATCCATAAATGTAAATAAAAATAAGCCCTAATATTGTATATTTCAAATTCTTAAATATAGATCTATAACCTCTATTGTGACAAATTCTCCATGAAAATATCGACAGAAGTTTCTGGATCAAACATGGTGTGATTCATGTTGTAAAAAATATCCCATGAATTCATTGATTATTATAAGAATCCTTGATCTGAGCCACACAAGGGAATCTACCTAAAGAAGTATTATATATAAGTAGTAATATTACTCACTTCTTTCCACCATATTATTTTTTTAAGGTTTTTGTTTTCAATATTTTAGAGAGAACAATTTGTGATTGAAGGTTTATATTGGGTTTATTAAGTTCTATACTAGTGTTGTTGAACATGTATATAGGAGTTTGGATATATTCTCTTCATTATTTTCTATAGTGATCTTCATGGAGCCATGATTTATGTGTTTTGATCTCACCTATGGCAATATGTTTTTCCTTATATTATGATGTTTTGTTATTAACCATTTTACCTTATGTTTCAACCCACCAACTTGTGAGTTGTGAAATTAGTCCTCTTCATTATTTCATATATAACATGTATTGTAAAACCCACCTTTCATGGCCTACCTTAGTTAGCATCCATACGTTCTGGTTAGTATTCTTCGTTGTTGCATATCATAAAATGTATGATAAATCCTACCATTCATGGATCACCTTAACTATAATTGCTACCTTTCCATGTGTAGCCCTTGTTAGATTTATCCATGGGCTCTGGAGATCTTATTTCTCCATACTATGAATTAGAAGTTGAGATCTAATATTTCTCTCCTCTTCTTATAGCCATATCCTAAGAGTTCTCATTATGTTTTTGACTTATGGTTGTTTTTTCCTCATTTCCACTTACATCATAGTGCATGCTATTACACTTTTATTTGATTTGTCATGCTTTTCCAATCACTATTAACGTTTCTCGAATTGCATCCATTTTCCATTTTTTTGTGATCATTTATCCTTTGAGAAAAAAACTATGACTGGTCATCACTTTCGAGGAATTTTTTTTCATAGCTTTGTTCCATGAAATTAGAATTTAGTTGCATCCCATTTAACCACTTGTTTTCTCCATTATAACATACTTTTATCTCTCTTTTTTCTCTGATAGAAATATGGAAAGGACAAAAAAAATGAAAACGTAACCAATAGATTAAGGGGGGAAATAATTTTAATATTTATTTTATTTAGTTTAAGTAATAATCATCAATTATTTTCTCATTCAAGTGTGGAACATGTTTATGTCATTGTATTACATCTAGGTTTAGGTTCTGTTAAGTGTTCTACCATAGTTAAGAGTTACTTATTCCTCTAATTAACTTTTCTTCTATCTACTATGGAGAGTTCATTAGTGCCTATTCTCAAAGTTGGTACATTAGGGAAATTTTGAGGTAAAATATGGGCCTTAAAAGGTATGTACTAACAAAATTAACTTTAAAGAAACCAATAGGACTCAATATTATATGTCTTCCATAGGGGATAATATTTTGGAGGGAAAAGATGAAATTACTTTTTTTTTATGATTATATTTTTCTTTTATCTCCTTGTAGGTTTAATAAAATTTCAAGTGTAGACACACATTGGATGTAAAATTAATTTCCATAACCAATCAGTACTCACTCTGCTTACTTTTGAGTAGAGCCACATTGAAAAATTTAAAATACGTGAAAAATATGTGTTGAACAAGCTTTTTTCATGTATTTTAATTTATTTTAATATGGGTCTACTAAAACCTATGAAGAGTGTGAAATTATTTGATGAGAAATTTAGTTCCACGTCCAACTAGTATCTACACTCGACATTTGAGTAAACCTACAAGGATATAAGCTAAAAATACAATATAAAAAAATATGTGTCATTTCTTTTTCTTTAAAAATTCAAGACTCTTATTTTACTATTTTAACTATAACTTTACTCTTTTCCTTAGGAAAACCATTTTAGACCTAAAAATTCCCCTAATATTTAGATTTTGTTTAGAGTTGCACTATTATTATGAGCTATTTAATCCTCTAATTAGTTATTATTCTAGTGATTATGGACAGTTATTCATCTTTCACCACATTGTTGAATTATGGTACAGGTCCTTCTGAGTCAAGGTTTCAAATGTCATTATTTTTTCATGATACATTTTCAAGTGAAGTTGATATCAAGTTGATAATTCTACAAAAATATTGACTTTTCAATTTGGGCATACATGTCTTAATGTACTTGGTGATTGACTTCTTCACCAAATATCTCATATATTGTTTTGTGTTTTTTGATGATATATGATACATTAATAATCTCCTTTCAATTCATGTCTTTCTATCCACACTAGGTCATTATCCAGGAACGTGATATACAAATTAGATATTACCTTCATAGGTTGACACATTAGTGAAAATATTCCTAGTAATTGTTAGTGGGTTTACATCAATGACATCCACTTAATTTATTCAATGAGTCTTAAACATCACACCCTTTATTTCAATTCAAAAATTATATTGTATCACTCATTCATAATTAGAATTATTTTCTCATGTTTAACATTATGTTGTTAATCCTCATGATTTATATTCATGTGATTCTTGACTTTGGATTGATGACCTTGAGCTAGGGGAACTCTCTATCAATGCTACTTCCTGAGCTATTAAATAAATATTTTTGAATATCGTATTTCACTCTCATTCATTCTAAGCATCTTCCTAATAAATAGATCTACATTGTATTTGTCAGTGGTGATAGTATTTTATATGATATGAATCCATAATGTACAATGTATTTTGTCATGGCATGGAATTTGACTTCATAGATTCATAGTGTATTGTTGGTTACCATGTTTACTCATATATTGAGGCATGCATTTTTCTATTCCAAGGATGATCTCTATTTAATTCGTTTATTTTTTTATTGTAGGTTATTCATAGTTCCTTGATTTAAAAATTTACTCAATATTCCACTTATCACTATCTATTTTTGAATGCATGTCAATGATGACTTCCTCTTTAAACCTCATACATTAGGGGGTATCTATTAGAATTATATTTAGAAACATATGCTCCACAAACATGCGATTAGATGTTATGAATATAAAATGTGCTTCAAGGAAGTTACACTTTCTCATTCATAGTAAAAGAACATCTAAATGTGATTTCCTCATAGAATAATTGTGGCTAGTCATGTGATTACTATAGAAAACCTACTTTCACCCCCTAGACCCTTAATAAATTAAAATTTAAGAAGAGATGAACATGAAATGGGTTGGAAAATGATCATAGTTGTGCATGGAACCCATCCCAACAAATCACATTCCATGATGTCTATTCTTAGTTGTTGAAAGAGTTTATAAGAAGAAACCTAAGCTAAGGGAAGAGGCTAGAGATTGAAGAGTCTATCTTAATGCATCCATGTGTTATTATAATAAGAGTCCATCTATAGTTTCTTGTAATTTTTGAGTGTTGGGAATCAACAATAGTGTGATCATGGCCTAGGATAGACCTATGTTTCTTATCTTACTGTGATACTATTACAAATTATGCATGATCTATGGGGATGAGTTATGGATAAGGAGAATTATCCGAAGGCATGGAGCTAGGAATATAAAAATAGATCTCAACATAAATCATATTTGTTGTAATTTTGATTTTCAGAAACATAGATGTACATTCTTCCCCTCTAAAATATCTATGTCTAGGTATTTTTCTTGTACACTAGATGAGATTTTGTTCCTCTAAGTAAGCTTGAGTTACAAGGTTAAGACTTGATTCATACTAGACTTAATTTATTCTTTTATGAAAGAATGTGCAAGGTGTTTCTTGCTTGATTTTATGTAGGCTATTCAATGAAAGAACATCATATGGAGATAGATGTAGTTGGGATGAGTAGATATGTTGGATGGGACTAAGGTGTATTCCTTTAGTCTCATATTTACATATGAAATTGGATGATTAATCTTAGGAAAAAGAGTTACTTTCTCTATTGTTAGTTTATCTTAATGTATCAGCACTATCTAATCAGGAAAATGTTTCATCCCTAATTTCCCTTCAACAATTTCTACAACTTCTTTTAATTTTTCGATGAAAATTATAATATATTAAAACTATGATATATAAACATTCAAGCAAAATTCATTATTTATCCTGACCAATTAGCCTCCACATACCTCCACATCCCTTACATTAGTTTCCTAACATGGGGAGGGAATTTGTAGTGACGCAATTCCATTAACAAACATTTATATTTTCAACTTGTTAAGTTTGTTGCCCATGGGAAAGGTGGAATATTTATAGTAAGGGATATAACTATGCCATAGGGAGAGCTATAAATCACTAATATTTAGGTAAGAATTTATTTATTTCTTGGAATGATTTTATAAGAGTGGAGTTCAAATGTTCCAATTTTCTAAGGTATACATATATTAGTTGTGTGTGTGCTAGATTCTTTGAATTTTGCTTGGATTTTTTTTGTTGATGTTATTGTCCTTTGTTTGTTGATGTCTTTATTTGTAGATTTGAAATTTGGTTCAGTGAAAAGTGGTCATTGGGGATCTCAATTCTCTATCGATTTTATTTAGAGTACATTACTTGTTTTTTTTTTGGTTGTAAGAATGTTGAATCATGGTGATTAGGTATTTCTAGAGATATATGTGTAAAGTTACTTT
>APFE031438228.1:0-10627 GCA_000404065.3 Pinus taeda
TTTCTGAAAGCTCAGATTCAGGATTACCAGGAAGAGATAATAAGAATCAAGGAAGCTTATGAAGCAGAATTCAGTCTGCACATTTTAGCAAGAGCAGCCTCGGCAGCGAAGAAAAGCAAAGATACCGAATATCTGTGTACAAGTTGTGGCGAGATATATGCTCAGGCAGGGTATAGATTAATGAAGGAATCAACAGACGAAGTCCTCAAGGCTGAAAATAAAACAAAGGAAGTTGATGATGCTGAAGAAGCAGAAAAACCTGTTGCTACACAAGAACCAACAGGATCTGGAGAAAAAGTGCAGTCAGGATGCCCTGAGAATGTGTAGATGGACGAACCTGTTTCAGAAGAAGTGCAGAATGAGAACCCTGTTGTTACACAAGAACCAACAGGAGTTTCACAGGAGGTGCAGGAAGAAGAACCAGCTTCAGAGGAAATGCAGAAAGAGAATCATGTTGTTACACAAGAACCAACAGGATGCTTAGAAGAAATGCAGTCGGTGAGACCCGTTGACACACAAGAACCAACAGGTCATCTAGAAAACATGCAAGACCAAGAACAGGAACTTACTGCTACACAAGAACCAGTAAGTCCACCTGAAGCTGTGCAAGATCAAGAACTTACTGCTACACAAGAACCAGTAAGTTCCTCAGAGGCTGCACAAGAGCAAACAAAGGAGCTTCCCGATGCTATGCAGGACAAAAAGGAAGAAGATGCAGATTCACCCCAGCCTACCCAGACTATTATGGAGGAAGATGCAGATTCACCCCGGCCTACCCAGACAACTATGAAAGAAGAGCAAACAGTCCCAGAAGAGAACAAGGAAGAAGCTTTGGTGGAAAGTGAAGAAAAAGATGCTGGATTATTCCAGCCTACGTCAACAGAACAGACAATTTCAGTTGATGCCTACATGCAAACAGAGCCCCCTATTGTTAAAGATGCAGGGGTAGAAACAGAAAGTTTTCTGGAACTGAAACGCATATGGTGGAGAGAATATCATCAATCTCAAGGGAAAGCATTTGAACAATAGAAAGGGACCTGGTTTGATCATGCCTATAAGAACTGGAAAGCACTGGAACAGTGCAGGGCACAGTATAAAGAAATTAAGGAACTAAAACACAGGATGTCCCTGATGTTTGAGCTATGCCAAAGGATGCTCGCAACAAGGAAACCCTCCTTCAACTATGCCACATTCTTAAGGGAAAGGCTTGCATTTATTCAGTTGAAGGCTATTAAGGAGGGGAGGCCTTATCAAGTGGTCACAGCAGATCAGTTTATGACAACTTTTGCAGGAGCACCCAAAAGTGACCAAAACCTGCTATGTGAATTATACCTCCACAATGAGGCGGTGTCTGAAGAAAGAAACATTAATATGACACCTGTAGTAGGTGATACACAATTGAGAGCTTTCATTTCCTTTCTGGCAAACCAGCTCACCTGGCAAAATGCCTATATCTCAGGCCTCCAGAACGAACAAAATTGCCTCTTGTGGATTCGAGCTGAACCTCAGAACCCTGCCACTTTCATTTCGCAGCATTTAAAAATGATAGGCAATGACGAGATGAAGGATCATGTTATGAAACTGTGAACAGAGGTCCTAACAGACTGTCAGCAATATATAAAAACCAAAGCATCATTGGCTGTGGAAGCAAATAAACTATTTTGGGATAACTGCCCCGCAGAAAGGAAAGAATATCACCCGTATAACCCATCAAATCTGCAAGTAGCATTATCAAGGGTACCTCGGTATGTTGAAAGCATGAAATTTTGTGCAGAGAAATGGATAGGCTACAGATTTAAGTTCCCACTTTTATGGTTGCCAGGTGATCAGTATAAGGGGAAGTTTGAACTTTCTAACAGAGAAGAGACAACAATATGGAAACAGATGCGAACTGTTTGTGGTTTCAGAGAAAGGTTCGATGATACTCCCTTCAGCTATTGTATTAGTAATCTTCATTGTTCGTCCCAGTTTTCCGACTCAGACTCAGATTAGACATTGCATGGGGACATGCAATCTCTTCAGTTGGGGGGGATGTTGGGACTCACAATTGACCAATTTTTGACCTTATCTTTTGCCGTATAATTACCCTTTTTACAGTCATAAGCAAAAGCATTTATTTCATAATGACATATTAACCCCAAGGTATGGAGTAACCTTCCGCAAGTCTATGTTTAATTGTTTATTTCATATTCGTAAATATCTTTATACTTATCCTTGGAAACGCTGACTAAAATTGTCAAATAACTGTCATAAGCTTGCAAGAGTTATAATGAATAGTTGCTGCAACACAAAAAACAGCAACTACGCAGTTGCTGCAACACCAGAAACAGAAACTGCACAGTTGCTGCAACACCAGCAACAGTAATTACCTAAAGCGAGCTATTTTGTAACAGCCACGGACAAAAGATGGCATCTATCTAGAGAATGGTAACGTGGCATAATCAAGCGGAAGTCTAGAGAAGAAGCATACAGTCAGCATGAACAGCATGGGGAAATGGCGAAGGAATATGACAATCCCGAGAAGACAATCAGTTATCCACTGTGTAACAGCTAAAGCTCCAAAAAAAGATGCATTATCATATTGTTGTAACAGCATTCTGAATTGCTTATTTTTGACACAATGGATTAACTAAATAGGTGTAACATTCTATTGTAATAGATGTCTCCTCTATAAAGAGGAGACATCTACATGAAACGGAATGTCAATGGTCAGTCTGTAACTAAGATTCTGAGAACATCAGCAAGTCTGAGTTCTATTGTATTTAATCTTTTTGGCAGATGAATATACAACTGTTTTGAGCACTTAACTCCATCTTCGTCTTCTCGGGGGATCTTGTGAGAAGGACTGGGCCCACCTTTCATTGCTCTTTGAGTTGTTTCTCACCGGTGAATGAGAGTGTTGTGTGCATCAGTAATTCTGATTACAGGGGCAGGTGCTGAACGTCCCCATCTGGAGGATAGGGTCCTGATCCTCTGCCAATAGAGCATCGTTTATTTTGCTTTTCAGATTTGTAATTTTAATCAATTGCTTTCACTTTAACCAGTCCTGTAATGACATAGCGTAAGAATTACGTATACTACAGCTTTCAATGCTTTTAGACTTTAAGTACATACAGTACGCAGTGCCTTTGAAATAAAAAGACTTTCCCTGGTCGAAAATTAATGTGGTACTTGAATGTTTAATTTATAAACAATTCAACTAGCCAACAGTAGGTAGCTGACATATTGACAAAATCTCTTCCAAACAAAAAGCTTGTGTACTTGAGAGACAAGTTTAGTTTGGTTGATGTATCCTCCCTAATTGAGATGGAGAGATAAACACTACATTCGTGTCTTCACTTGGGAAGAAAGAATGGAGGATTGGGTAACAATCTGGCATTCGATACTCTTTGAGAATGAGGTAGGGCTTTCAAGACAAAAGTAGCCGTGGACCAATATTCTTTGAGGATTGGCTATCCAAGATGAGAATAGTCCAAAGAAGGTGATACTTGGTGAACACCCGAGTGGAGGATGTACCTTGAGAGACATTAATGATGGTGTCTATAAATAATTGGTCTTGCCAACATTGTGCTCTGATCTTGTGGAGAGATAGAGTTGTTATTCAAGGCCTTGCTATGTGAAAATGCTAGTTAACATGATGCTAGATAGATGGGTTACCAATCCGACTCTTTTTATGAGATCTCTTCAGATTTAGAATGACCATGTACCTCTTATGAATACCTCCCTAGTTAGGAGGGAGTGTTGAAAAATGTGTAACTAGGTTCGGTTTTCATAAGTATCAAATGTATCTTTTGTAAATTATAAAATGAAAAGAAATTATTATTATTATTGGAACATGGGTTTCATGCTCAAGTTCTTTTATTTTATAGGTCAAGCACCCATTGAGTGCTTCTAGGGTTTGCCCTAGGTGTAGAAGGCAAAAGAGTCATTCATTGTCATATATTGAAGACCCCAATGGGCACATTGTAACTTGTAAAGAAAAATTATTTTTGTCTTTAAGGTGTCGAAATACCATCCAAGATCAAGTCAGCCTAGAAGCTATCAAGTCAGCCTAATTGGAGAGCCATGTCTACCCCTCAAAGAAGCTTATATAAGGAGAGGAACTCGTCCTGCAAAGAGGCACTCACTCATCTCTCATTCTATGCGAAGAAGAGGACGAAGAAGGACAAAGAAGAGGTTGAAGAAGGACGAAGTGTTTTGGGCTAGTTCTCTCTCTCTCACGTGCTAGAGGAAGCTAGCATTTCTGCACAAGGGTCTCATCTAGTTCGATCTTGGGACGAAGGAAGGGAAGAAGGCAAGCGAAGGTTGCTAAGGGTAACTCTCTAGCCCTAAGTCCCAAGAAAAGGAAAGCAAAGGACAGAAGAAGGCTCTAGGAAGAGGATCGAAGTTCCCATGTGTGGCAGCAATAGTTGCTTGGGAGTCGAAATTTTGGATCTGCAGTAGGAGGTCGATGTTCTTGCAGCAGGAGGTCAAGTTGGTGCAATTGGAAAGGTTTACTTGGGTTTGGCAAGTACAAAGTTTGCACACTATCTCAAGAAGTTGATCTTGATCTTGGATGGTATTGGTCTAAGTCATTTGGTCATGGCATTTGTCAATTGAAAGATCTATAAGAAGAGAAGAGATTTGAGGGTTTTCCCCTCAAGATGAGGGGTTTTGGCCCTAGCTTGCAACCTATACACTGTGTCACTGTTCTTATTGTTTTGGTAGCTGTTTGATGTTTCTCACATTGTGATAATCAGGGTCAAACCTAATAAGTAAAAAGATAACACAAATAGTTATCAAGTTGAAGAGAATTAAAATATTCATTGCCCTATTGAATTTCAACAAGATTAAGAGGGAGTTGTCATGATCTCAAAAAGATAAGTATATTGTATTTCTTTCTTTTAATCATTACTGACATTAGATTGTTTATGGTTGTGAACTCTAGGTAGGGCTTGAAGAAAAAAATATAAGGCTTATGGACCAAATCCTAGAACTGATTATGTTCAAAGAAACCCTATCTCCTAAATGATGTGGATCTCTTAACGCTGATATGGATTTCTTGACGATGTGGATCTCTTGATGTTGATACAGACTTCCTAAATGATGTGGATCTCTTGACGCGGATATGGACTTCTAGATGATGTGGATCTCTTGATGTTGATATGAACTCCTTGATGTTCTTGATGATGTGGATTTGTTGAAAATGTTGTTGCTGATGATGTGGATTCATTGATGTTGTTGATGATGATGATGTAGACTTGTCGACAATGTGAAAGGTTGATAAACCCAAGAGGACTAAGATTAAGAGGGAGCTAAAAAGGCTTATTGATAATGTGAACTCATGATGTGGACTCATTGATGATGATGCTGATGATGTGGACTCATGATGATGATGTGAACTCCATGATGATGATATGGACTCCCTGATAATATAGATAATATATACTACTTATCAGGACTCTTTGATTATATGGACAAGGTCAACTTCTTGATGATGACAAGAACTACGTGATGATATGATGATAATGATTCCTTAACAATGTGGACTACTTGATGGTGATGAATATTTGGACCCTATAAAATTGTAGATTCCTTGATGATGATATGAACTCGTTGATAATGTAGACTCCTTGATGATGATAATGATGATGATGTAGACTCCTTGATGATGATGATGATATAGATCCCTTGATGATTTAGACTCCACGAACTCTTAGTTGATGATGAGAACTCCTTAATAGTGTGAACTCTTCGATGATGGTATGGACTCCTTGATGATGCGATGAGATTGACATAATTTGAGAAGGCTAAGATCAAGATGGAGCTAACACACTCTCAAAAGATAAGTATTAACTTAATTGTTTCATTATGAGCCTCTTGGCTTGCTTGGTTGTTCTTGTTCTTCCATAGCCTCGTGAGGATTGTAGGTACATAATGAAGATTGCCAAGGTGTGTCAAATCGTTGGAAATGATGGAAGAACAATGTAACAAAAAGACTCGTGATAGGCTTTGTACTCAAAGAAAGCAGACAAGATCAGCCTAATTGAAGCACGAGAAGGACTTCTATGCAAGGGGGACTTGCTTTTGTAAAGGCATGAGCCTGGTGATATCTTTGGCACAATGGACTGCAAGGCCATTGATATCTCCTTGATGAATGTTTGAAGAAGTTGCAAGACCCTAATATTGACTTGGTTGACTCTTTGATTGGCTCATTGATTTATCTGATGATGTTTGTTTCTGCTAAAGTCTATTGTTATCTGCTGAATTCAATTATTCTTTGTTGGATTCTACTATGGTTGATGCCTGCATTTTTGAGAAGCCACTTATTATTTGTTTGATTCAATAATGATCTGTCAGTGCTTGCTTCTACGAGAAGCCATTTATTATTTGTTGGAATCGACTATGGATACTGATATTCGCTTCAGTGGTTGTTGATGGTTGCTTATGTGAGAAGCCACTGCTAAAGTCTATTATTGTCTGCCAATACCTAAATATGTTTGCTTCCGAGAGCAACTCCATTTGAAGCTAAATGAACAATTGAATGACGTTGTTGACTGAAATGTTTGTTAAAGTATTGAGATTCACCATGGCTACATTTTTGATGTTGAACCAGTTGTTGATGTGAAGAAACTAGAATGACTGAGAATCCCCTTGAAGAAGGAGCATTCATTACATAGCATCATATTATGGACCATCTCTTGTAGGTTTTGTCGTCAAACCTTGTGGTCCGAGAGATGTATTGATGATTCCTCCTGTAGGCTATGTGTCATGAGGCCTTGTGGTCTAGGAGATGTATTGTTGATTCCTCCCATAAGCTGTGTTGTGAGGCCTTGTGGTTTGAGAGATGTATTGTTGATTCTTCCTGTAGGTTGTTTGTTGTGAGACCTTGTGGTCTACGAGATGTGTTGTTGATTCCTCCTGTAGGTTGTGTGCCCTCAAACCTTGTGGTCCGTGAGATGTATTGCTAATTCCTCCGTAGGTTGTGTTCCATGAGACCTTATGGTCCGAGAGAATTATTGTTGGTTCCTCCCTTAGGCTTTGTGTTGTGAGACCTCGTGGTCGGGGAGATGATTCGAGATGGATGTTATGTATCTTTCCTTATGATGAGACTAATGATCTCTCCCTTAGGCTATGGGTTGTGAGACCTATAATTGGTCGAGGAGATTGAGCCTGATAAGAGAGAGAGATTTGTATTTGTGATCTCTTCCTTGGGTTGTGGGTTGTGAGACCTATGATTGGTTGAGAAGATTGCTCTTGAGAGAAAGAATGAAAAGTACCTCCCTGGCTAAGAGGGAGTGTTGAAAAATATGGTACCCATGGTTGGTATTTTTATCTTGAAAAATAAATGGAAATTTAAATTTTTATTTGCCTCCAAAATTTATTAGGTCAGTTAGGCCCCTAAGAGGCACCCATTCAACCCCCACTTGAAGGCTATATAAAAGAGATCATTTCTCCTCATTTGGACACATCAAACTTGGCCTCACACATCTTTGATCTATTAGTTTTGTAGCATTGGACAGGTGTTCTAGTCTAGACTTTGGTCAGAGAGGCTTAGAAACAGAAGACCTCCAAAACCTAGAAAAGTTTCAAGAAAAAACACCTTGAGATGGCTCAATTAAGTCAATTAGTCAGTAATTAAACTTTTCCTAAGTCTAACTTAGGAAAAATGATTAATTAACAACAATTAATTGAGAAAGGTGAGGTTTCTTTAGAAAATCACATGGATCAACCTAGAGATGTTCTTTGTTGTTGAAGATGACTTAATCATGGCCATTGGTGAGCCAACGAGGTATTATAAGAGGAGGTTGACAAGGTTGGAGCAATATATATAAGAGAAGCCAGTAGTGCAAGTTCCTTGGCAGATCGAGCTATCCAGCTTCAGAGATCAAGCAGAGGAAAAGAGTTCAGGCCAAAAGGTACGCAGAGGGGCAGAGACCGTGATTTCAAAGGAGAATTCCAGTTCCAAAGAGTTAGGAGAGGAGGCCAAGTTATTTCCATAGGAGGCTACACAGGGATTGTACAGTAGACTCAAGGAGGCAGTTCGATTTGGCTGAGCAGGAGGTGGAATCCGTTGCCAGAAGACAAGATAATTTTCCAGAAGGCTAGAAGATCATTTCCAGAGCAAAAGGAATTAGTCAGAGGAAGATTCAAGGCAGATCTAGGTAGTGCGCGTGAGAGACTTTGCAAGCCTTGCGCAAAAGTTGCATAGAGAGACTTGAGTTATCTAGTTTGAGTGGCTAGCCAGGATTACCTGTGGAGGAGGGTAAAATTCTCTTAGTTATTTTGCCAGTATTTCTCTCAGTTTGGATTGCTAGATTAAGCATCAAGATTGTACTCAGAATGTCACTGTTGCCTAATAATAAAATCCTCATCTATTACATCATTTTCCCCACATTGGTTTCTTTCGAGAACAATTGTCCAAAAATCACTGTGTCAAATTTTGTTGTGTGTGTGCTAGCATTTTCTCAATTTCCACTTTGTTTGTGCAATCTTTTTATTTGTGAAGAATTGCAGTGTGATTAATTCATTATTTTGTTGTAACAAAATAAATTGCATAATTTATCAGTTAGAAGAATTAATTCTAGTTGCCGAAATTTAAGGGAAATTTCACACAGTATAAGAGCGAGTTTGATAGATCAGTGGCTCAGAGATGAAGAGGGAGAATTTCATAGTTCAGAGGGAGTTGTGGCACAATTTCTCCAAATCTCCACAGAGTTAGCCAGGAAATTCGAATTGTTGGGTAGAGGGGTCGACTTTCCAGTGCAGGTGGAAGGAAAATTCACAGAGCCCAGTAGTAGTTCCAATAGATAGTGGTGAAGCCGGAACGCAGTTTCGGTAAAGTAGATCAATGAATTCGTTGAGCAGATCTGAACGCAGTTGGTTTGCAGTAGTAGATCAATTCGGGTGGAAGAGAAAAATACACATTAGGGATCTTTCTCAGAGTGTTTCCAGTCTCATTCTTGAAGGAAATCTGAAATTTCTAGTTGCAAAGGCAGTACTAATAGGTAGAACTGTGCATTCCAGGAAGGAGTGGGAATTGCAGAGCAGGTAGTTGAGCAAGAGAAGAGGAGAATCATGTTTATTTCCCAGTTGTGATTTTTGTTGGAAAATGGCTTCAATGGGGCTTAGAGATCAAGACAGGTTAGACGAGGCATCCAACTATTGTATCTGGAAAGCCAGAATGACTTTCCTACTAGATGAGCATGGTCTAAAGGTGTAAGAAGAAAGAGTTGTAGGCGTTCCTACAAATGTTGATCAGCTAGTGAATTACAATAAGGAGATGGGCAAGGCGAAGAGGTTGATCCTCGATGGAGTTCAAGATCATGTAGTCTCACACATCATGGCCAAGTATATGACCAAAGAAATGTGGGATGCTCTTGCATCACTCTACCAGAATCCTTCCAAGAATCAGAAGATATTCCTGAAGGAGAAGCTGATGACCATTAGGATGCAAAAGGGTGAACTGGTTACTCCTTACCTTACCAAGATTCAGGTTGTTCGAAATGAGCAACCCACAGTTGGAGAAACACATCCAGACAGTGGAATGGTGTGTGTATCTATCAATGCTTTCACTGAGTAATGGGCTACTTTCGTCTAAGGCATCCCTGGACAAGATCAGTTGCCTTGCTGTGTTAAAATTGGCAACTAGGGCCAAACTCCATGTGGGTCATCTTATTAATGGAAGCTGATATTTTTCTTGGATCCCTCTCATCGAGAGGTGTAGGATTGATCTAAAGATCATCTGATTCCTATAAGTATTCATGGATATATGAATTTATTTGTGTTATGGGATAATTCGTCAAGGTCGGCTGGCAACCAAATAAATCCCAGTTGTGCTCAACGTTTTAGTATAAATTGAGGTGGCCTTCAAGTCATTTCAACACACTTGGGATCTCTTCCTCTCTACTTGTCTTTGGGTTTTCGTAAGAAGAGAGATCCTAAGGGATAACGCTGCCTTAATCCAAAGGGCAGACACTAGAACTGCCGGGAATAGCCAGAATTGTCGAAACAGCCGGAATTGCCGGAACTGCTAGGAATAGCTGGAATTGTCGGAACTGGGAGAATTGTCGGGAACTGTCAGAACTGTCGGAAACAACCGGAACTGCCAGAACTACCAGAACTGTCGGGAACTACAAGAACTACCAGGAACTGCCGGAACATCCAAAGCATCTGTCTCCGAAGGAGAGCAGCATGCAAGGGATAGCTAACTAACATTGGGACAGTTGTATGTTACTTAGCAACAAATACACCAAGCATAGAATGTTACAGCGAGTATGCAAGGGACAGCGAGCATGCAACAACAAGCATGCTAAGGACAACAAGCATGCTAGGGACAACAAGCAGCAAGATGCAGCCAACACATAGGTCAGTATGCAACATGGTGCAACAATGGCACATAATACAATACAGTGATGGGTACAGCCATGATTAATGAAGTGTGATGAGATGCAACATAGTGATGATGAGTGCAGTATGGTACAGCACAGTGAGCTGCAGCATGATTACGAAATGCAGCACAACGATAGGTGAAGGAGTCATCTTGGAGAATCAGTTGAAGCAGCATGTTTCTGATCTCATGTATCATCTTCTTAGAGATGATCTATGCTCTTATCTAGATAAGTCAAAGTGTTGACTTCTGTTGTAA
>APFE031438230.1:5176-16375 GCA_000404065.3 Pinus taeda
TTCCTTCTCCTTTATAAGCCTCCACCATTGCCATGAGCAGCTAGTTTGGAACATATAGACTTTGATAGAGGAATTCTTAGTGCATTAGTGCTGCTCTTTGTAGGCATTTGGTGTGTTGTGTGAGGATTGCTTTTTGAGCTTGAGGAAGGTTATGAGTTTGTTGCTTTGTATGTGAGAGAGAGACCTCTTTGACTTGGGAGATCCACTTCAAAGGTGAATGCTTGGAAGACATGCTGGCTGGACCCTCTAGAGAAGGACTCAGCGTCAGGACTCCAGTTGTACCTTACTCTATTTTCTGATTAATAAAGATAGATGACTACTCTTATGGTTCCATTTCCATTTGTCCTATGAATGATTAATGTAAATTGTATCCTTCCTTACTGATACATAGTTGTTTTTAGTAGATTTTACTCTTGTGTTTGCTCTCTCTTTGCTTGTGCAGGTGTCCGTCCGCGAGGATAGTGGAGGACTGTGATCGGCTGGAGCGAGGGAGCGAGAGGATCATCTCTTCGACAAACATAGCGTTGGAATCCAAGTAGGTTTCTTTTACCCACTTGTTAATTACAACTAGGAACCTGCAGTGTAGCATTGTTTGATTGTTGCTAGACCCCTGTTGGGCTAGTAGGGATCGCCTCTATCCGTAGAGGGGATTTACCTCTCCAACAGCACCATACACTGCTATTAGATGGAGGAAGATTAATAGGAAGAGAACTCACTTTTGATCCTTACAGCACCTGTGGGAAATTACCATTACAAAGTTGGGCGAGGAAATATGTTCTTTGGATTACGAACTAAGTCAGGAACACAACGAATGACATATTTTGGAGTACAAGTTCAAACACTTACCATCGTTGTCACTTCCAGTGGCATTTTCCTCCTCAGATAAGTTAAAGGAATAGGCATTTTCATCTTTGTTCACTATCATCATTTTCCGAGTCATCAACTTTCTTCTCATTTGCAGGAAGTCCACCGGTGGATTGACATTATTGATACCTTCAGGCTTCAGGAATAACCTTCTTTTGACAAAAATCAATTTCTGGCATTTATTAAGTGATACATTAAGAATCTTGCCACCAAATTGTTAGAAGAACGCCATGCCGAATTTAAGAAAAACATGGAAGCAGTTGCGAAATGGCTAGTTTCTAAATTGAGCAACCTCCAATTTTTTTCTCAAAGAGAGCATGCATGATGATGGCTATATGGTTTTTGCATAGTACAAAGAAGGAGCTATTGATCTGACATTTTTTTACTTCACTGATGGCTTGAAGGAGGTCAAGTGTTAAACACAGCTTCTGCCCATCTTGACTTAGTCATTGATATGATATTATTAACTCTATTAGAGACAAAAAGCACTTTTTAATTTTCAAACCCAGTGTATTGGAGCATATGAAGAGGGGAGTTGAATGGTTTAGGAGGAACTTTGCAGAGCCTTGGGATTCAATGCGAGCCACAATGTTTGATAGAAAGTGATTGACGCTTGAACGATCAAGCATGTACATTTGATTCTCAAATTAGAGATCCGAGAAACATTTGGAGATACAACACACAGATCAATTGACAGGAATAAAAACATTCTTTGGCTTTTGTGCTTTGGGTGGAGGAACGTTAGGCATGGTCCCAGTCAAAAGCCCATCCTCACAGGGTGGAGAAATTGTATCCAAATTGGCATCCGAGGGAAGCACGAATTTTCTAAGATACTTGGTGGGCTTTCTCTCCATCTGAATGTATTTGGTATCCTCATCATTTGCCTCACCCTTTCGCTCCCCCCTGATGGTCAACACATTCTCATCCTTGATCTGAACCTGGATGTTGGTGTATGGGGCATTATGCCTGTAGGAAATCGGTTGGTATGGGTAGCAGCATACCAGTCGAAGGAGTTGTTAGCACCTAAATCTGCCTTAGGCTAAAAGAAGGCAAAATTCAGGGTAACCACAAACCACGCTCAGTCTGGTAGCTAGCCCTAACAGAACAGGAGAGGGCTCTCTCCATGTCACGCTCAGTGAATAAATAAACAATATGGTCTGAGATGACTTACAACGAATATTAATTTTAGGCTAGGTAAATAGATATGGAACAAGAGGGAAATTTTGATAAATGACTGAGTTTTCTAGGATGTATGGGACCAAAGAACAATAGGAGCAGAGAATTTAACACAAAGGCACAGATTACTTCATGAGGCAAGACAAGCGGAAAGTCTAGCAATTAGATTTGAAATAATGCGAAGTGGAAAGATTTTTTAGGAGGGTGAAAAGGGCATAAATACATGAATCCTTTTCAACAGAAGAAGAACACAGAATGTGAAAATTTCCCAAAGGCAGAGCAATAAACATGAATTCTACCTTTTCTTACTTAGAAACTTTCACTGGAAATGAATACGAATGAAGTGTGAAACATAACGAAATACATATGAAACAGAAAGAAAATACATTTGCTAAACTCACACCACATGAATCTCATGAACTAGAGCCGCTGCCTTTCATTAATTCTTTGTCAAAATATACAATGAGTAACTGAGTTTCTCTCCCACAGTCTCCCAGAAATTACAACCAACCCTTTGCAAATGGTTTTTCATACAATAAATAGACTTTGCCATTAGGAAATGGAATGACCCAAAGTTGGGGAGTTTTTTAAATCATTACAAACTGGAAATGAAAAGCCAACCATTAGTGACAGGTGCAGCGTTACAAAAATGACAAAACTGTAGCGTAGATTTTTGGATGACTGCTCGCCTTCCTTTTGCCACATGGATAGAAGCCAACCTTTAGTGAAAATACTTTTTAAAATTTGCCTTAGGTGCGGGGAAGAAAGTAGTGTAAATGAGCGGGCCCACTTGGAGAAAATCGCAAATAGAAATTTCGCAGAGCAAAAGTGATTTTGGCCTTTGGGCCTCTGTGCGTCGCGCCCAAAACTGTATGTGTCATGCTACTTTGGAGGTGGTTTTGAGGTACTTTCTGAAGTCCAAATTGTGCCCAAGTGTTCTTGTTAGAAATCCCTACCTATCTACTTTCCAACCCAAGTAGAATTTCTGAATTTGGTGCTCATTTTCCCCTCCAAAACTTCAATCTCCCAAGACTTCTTCCTGTGTGTCAAAATAGGGGCAGAGAGGTCATTTTTTGAGTGTTTTTGACCTCCTGAGGACTCAAAACTTGCCCAAACTTCTTGGCCATGCACCAACAATCATGATTTTTCATGATGAATCCAAAAATGAAAATTGTTTTCCATTTAGAGCTCCCTAGCATAAGCGCACGCTAGTGGCGCGGTGCACAGGGAGAAAAACCCTGTTTGTGCACAAAAAATTGTCAAATGACCAAAAATGCCCCAAAATTTTTGAAATTGGGGTTAGAGCTTCTCTATGAAGTCCCATGCTAGGAGAAAGAGGCTTCAACAAAGATTTGGAGCCGATCTTTCTCTTTTTGCCTCTTTTGTCTTTTTGTCGCTCTCCTCAATTTCGCCTTCAAATTCCTTACCCGAGCCTTTGAACTCATGTTCCGTGCCCTGTAGTGATAAACCATATGCCTCAATAATGTTTTTTCCTTGTCGGCCTTCTCTAGCAGTTTCTCAACGTGGATGTTGATCTGCTTGAGCCAAGACTCTCGGTCATTATTAATCTCTTGCTCTAATGGAGTGAGCTCAATCCTCCTCTGTTGGGCAGATCGGCAATTCTCGCGGATGTCTTGCAGCTCCATGATCTCCTGCTGGTCTTCAAGATGTTTATTCCCATACTCCAAGTACCTGATAATCCACTTAGCCCTCTCCACATTGAGAGACAAGGCTTGTATCTCTGTTTGCTGCTCCTGGATGGTCCTTCTGAGTTTGGCAATCTCCACATTCTGTATCGTCATCATGAATGAGAATGAAGTCAGCCTCTCGTTCACCTGATGGCCCCTCGTCATGCATGGTCTCCTTGCCCCTGTCCTGTACCTGTGTTGTTGATGTCGGAAGTGAGGCCCCTTCCACCCAGGGTGGAGATAACACTCGCTTTGTTGCTGCAAACAAATGTCTAACGCCTCTCTGATATGTGATGAATACCGGCACACTAGCGGTCTCATGGCATTCATACTGATGAGAAGGACCACCTATCTCATGTTCAACCTCTAATAATACCTGTGAAGTGTTGAAGAGGTCACGGGAGATTAAATCATCCCAAGTAATGCCCTGTAATCCCAGGTGATGAACCACCAAAATATTAATAAGAGAAAAATGATAAACACTATTAAGTTGTTGTTGAGGGGTTTTGTGCTGCATGAAGGTGTTCATCCTCTCTATGTTCCTACAAATGAAATATGGGATGTTCATCATCTGTACCCTGGTAAAATGCATGAGCAACCTGATGTGATAAGCATATAAACGAGAGAACCTCCCCTCACAACTGAAATATTTCATGATCAACTTCATTAGTGGAGCATATTCATCTTTCAGATATCAGAATGGAAATAATCTTTTGAGCTGCCTCAAGAAACCAGCCTTAATGTATGGCTCATAAGGTTGCCGATCAACCTTTTGTTTCTTGTGCCATGGTTCTCCAACATTCAGTATGTCGATTGCTAATGAGATAGTTTCAGGTGTAAGTGTGAAGGTTACACCGGCTAAGATAGCATGATCTTCATGTAAGTGAAGCACAAAAAGACGAGCCAACTCATGATGAAATCGAACACTAGCCACCTTTTGACAAAACCCAAAACATGACAGATGCTGGAAACATGACATAGCAAGAGGGTAGGCCTGCAATTTTGTAAGAGTGGTTGGTTCTTCCCTAACATGTCTGCCACTTTTATGAGGTCTCCGGGGAGCCTGTTCTTCCGAGGATGAGTCACTTTGGGTTTCCATTTCATAATCTGATGAATGCTTAGATGTCATGATTACTGTATATGGACTGTGCTTGGACTTCCCTTTAGTGACGTATGAAACTCTGTGTTGTTGTGAATTCTGCCACCAAGGGGAACAATTCAAAAGGGATTGTTAGGAAGGGGAATAATATGAAGGGATTAGGGATTATGGGGAGAAATTTTGTTTTGGGACATGTAGGAGGGTTTGGGATTTTATAAGGTAGGATTTTTGGGTTTTACATTTGGCAAATGAGTGGAGGGGATAGGGAATAGGAGTTTAGTAACGTTTTAGGGTAGGGAAAGATAGGAAAAATGGAATAGGGGGGAATGGAACGATGGAAAGAAGGAAAAGATGAAAGGGAGGAGGAACTTCGGCATCAACACAATGAATTTTCAACCCTAATAGAAATGGTTTTGATGAATTTAAGTGGTAAGGTTTAAGAGTTTTTATTGCAACTATAAATGGCCATAAACCATCATCATATTCACAAAAAATGGATGAGCAACTGAGATGTCGACCCTACCTGGCAATTTCAAGGGATTCAAAGGCAATTTGTTGCAATTTGGAGCAAAATTAGGCCTTTATGGGTGTGCGCCATGCAGCATACCCAGTGCGCCACGTTGTTTGTGTGTTCCACGCCCGTGTTGTTTCAACATTGTGTGGTCAAGCCCAGTGCACCGTGCTCCCTCAGTGCGCTATGCCCATCTGCCTGTGCATCGTGCCTATCAAAACAACTCCAACCTCACCCAAAACGTGCGCTAGCTCTCACAATCACTTTGAAATGCTTCTCTCTAACCTTGGTGTGCAAAATGACATTGTTTCTTGTGAAAATTCTATATAAATACATTGGACACATGGTTTTTATCTTTGTTTCTTCAAAACCCACTTTGGTAATGTCTTGCTTTGGCACTTTTTCCATTATTTAATTCAATTCTGTATGTCACTTTTCCCTTTTGGATTTTTAGCTAAAATGATGAAATTTTTGGCACTTTTTTGCAGGGGTTGCTGACATGGAATTTGGCCGAGGAAACCATGACTGCGCCTGAAGAGATCAACTGGACGTTTTTGAAAATTATTACACATGACACACTGTTGACTTTTCTTCAAAATAGAGTTTTGAAGAACAGTCGTAATTTGTCAACATGACGATGAAAATCTTTAAATCACAACTTTGTAAGGGCCTCCCTCTAGCCTGCATGGCTTTATTGGACATGGTTGAAGACCAAATTAACCGATCCCTAGACCTAATGACTAAAATGACTCTTTTCCATTAAAATATCGAACATTGACTGTCATGGGCTTTAATAAACATTGATGACCTAAGCCAGTAGGTGACATACATGAGGGGTAAGAGGTAATGACTGAAAAGACCCTCCCATTGGATTATGGCATGCCCCTAGCAAAATGCAGCTGAGTGGATGGAGCGAGACACCTAAAAATGAAATGCAGAAAGAGTTTTGATCTCTAATGGAGGACTGACAAGACCGACTCTAACAGGAGCATTCCAAGAGCGGCGTTCAAAACTAGAGAAGGTATCAATGTAGAGCCAATGGTATGATGCATGGAGTATAGAGGCATCATAGTGAGAGTTACAAGGGTATGGAGGCTACCTTATAAATCCTCTCAACAAGATGCACAGTGGACAAAGTTTGAGTGCACAATCTGAGGCTCATGTAACAGTAGACGTTACATAGAGGGTGCCAGCAAGAGCATAGCTTAACCAAGAAACTGGTATGGAGATAAATGAAAACGGTAAAATGCATAAATCTTTCATCCTTTGATTTACTTTCCAGGAAAGACCATACCAGCACATTATTCAAGGAAGCTTAGACAAGCTTGATAGGGAATGAAAACATGTTAGAGAATTTGGCGTTATCTCAGGTCGCAAAAGGTCACATAATGGTAGATGTGAGATATGCGCAAAGAGTTGAGTAGTTTTTCAACTTTTTTTTAGGAAAACACTAGGCCAACAAAAGATTGAAAGACTGACATTGAAGAAAAAGTGTTTCTTGGAAGCTGGAAAGAACATTAACCTCTATGCCTTAGTCGCTGCCCAAATGCAAAAAGCAATGCAGATTCTATAACGTTACAATAAAAAATACCCTTCTAAACTATACATCTCAAAATCGGAAAACAGGTATCCACCATCCAATCCTACATTGTCAAATGAATACAAATAGCTAGAGAGACAGGGATGCGTAGGTTTACACAGGCCACACAAAAACAAGTGGCTCACAAAAGATTGAGTTGATTATGAACATACTCGCTCTGATACCATGTTAAACACACACATGGAAACAACAAAATATGAATGATAAATAGGAGAGTACACTTATTATTAACAAATTATATACATTTATAGTACATGGTGTGACCCTTGGATTCATATTCCAAGTGGTCCCTTGGACTCCTTTTGGTTTTTCAGCTTCCACACCAACCCTTAGAGTATTAGGTGTCCAACAGTATCCAAGTCCTGTAACACCTCCTGCACCATCTCTAGACCCTAACAAACCTTCTCCAAATATTCAGCATCAACAATAAAATCATCATAAGGATATTATCATGCCAAAAAAATATGCATCAAACTAAGAAGATGAAGGCCTAGTTTCCAACTACTTCAATATGAATCATCATGTTGCATTAGCTCGGGCTCTCCGCATCAAAACAATGATAATTCAACACAAATCATGAGGGATACCAACATTAGGTTGACATCTATCATAAGATAGACAACACTAAGTCCCTACTGAAATCAATGGAAACACTGTAATTCCAAAAAGTTCACTCTAATCTGGAAATGGTAAGCCAGTTAAAGAATGATTATGATTATGTAGTTTGGTGGCCACCTACAAAGAGCATACAAATAATTGGATGATATTAGTGCTTAAATAATAACCAATGAAGAATGGAATTAGATAAGAAAAATGCATGAGAAAGATTAAATAAAAACTAAAATAAAAAGTGAACAATGCTTAAATGAAGGATAAACACATCAACAAAGACATAGGAACATAATGCCCTTTATTGATTGTTGGTAGAAGATCTACAAATGAGATATCAAAAAACTTGAAGAGTGTTTCTTGAACAATGGTGCTCAAGAGCTCTCAACAAGGAACTCCTTTCTTCAATGGGCCTATGCAAACTCACTCTCTCTCAAAGAAGCTAAGAGAACTCTCAATGATGATGGAACTCTCTCAACAATGAAATGCAGGATTTCCTTGGGGAAATTTTTCCAACATAACAATGCTCAAACTTCTTCTTTTCTTGGTCTTCCAATTCCTTTCTTATATATAATTTTAACTCCTCTTTCCCACCCTTATCTCATTAATGAGAAAATGGCTTGAGAGAAGGACAAGAGTACTCCCTTGGGGGATGCATATCTGCAAGCAGTCTCAAAATTGTCTTTCCTTAAGTAGTACATTTCAGGGGTAGTTAGCCTAAATCATCTGCAGTGTTCTCAAGATGTTGACTAGAATTTCGGGTGACTGACATAGATACTAAAGAAATAGCCATGTGGTGTTCAATTTCGACATTTAAATAGCCTAGGCAGGTTATTTTTTAAACAAAACTTTGGAAAACCTTTGATTTTTTTATCCTTATGGTGTATTCAACTAGAAAGTATGCATCTGTACATGTTTATGTCTGACTCTGGGTGTCATTTGACTTGTACAACTATGTGTACAATTTTTCCATGTTAACAGTTTCCCCCTAATGTATGAGGTTAGGAGCAAGAATATAGTTGAAACACATCATGTTTTTTGGTTTTGACGATGGGTTTGGCATGATTTTTTGAGAGAGATGAGATCACTGCAGAGATGATTAGGGAGGTGTCCTTAACTGAGAACTCACAGAAAACTAATACTTTGAAGAAATGATAAAACAAAAGTTTCTATATGAGGCGAGCATTTCCCATACTCATTATGATGACTAGGACTAAGATAATACAAATATATAGGAAAACATCCTCTAAAGTTAGCAATGAAATAAATAACATGATGAGAGCTGATTGAGATAACTACTTTTTCCCTCAAGGGAGTGTCTGAGAAATAGGTTGATATGGATTCCCCTATGCATCTAATGTAAGGAATTGCTAAAGGGGGGTGCATAAATCTTTGACTGAATAAGAGAAAATGCAATAGTCACAATGTACAATACTACCTTGAAATGGAAACTTATATTGAGGTCTAATGTTAGGGAGACTAGTGAAATTGGTGGGAAAATAATGGCTTCCACTCTACCATCCGAGATTATCCCTATAGGGTGGGAGTAACCAAGGTACCACTTTGATTTTGGAAGATGGGTGTTGATGTCAACAAAATGAAGTACCAACCATTCAAAAAATGGTTCCGTTAAATCCATGTGAAATTGGTACAAATATTTGCAATATAATAGATCCACCGACATTATGGTGAGAATTAACAATATGTGAGGGATCCAGAAAACATACCCAAGGTTGGAGCATTGATGCAAGGGATGATAGTCAAAATAATGGTGCTGAGGTAAGTGCCCCAAAATTCGGTAGGATGTACGGATGGGTATATGATTTTTCTAAATTTTATGGTATGGTTATATCAAATGATGATCACTGAGAGATGGGTGAAAATATAGCTCCAACCAAGGGTGTGTCAGGACTGTTGCCAGGTAACTGACACAAAAACATGGGTGAGAATCATGTTCCTTCAAAAAAATTGTACACTTTCCAAAAGAATTTTAAAAGTGGTTTTGGATGTACAAACATGGAGATATGTTCCCCTAAGAAAGTGGTGTCCTACACGATGTTGTATGTGGGTTTTCTGCAGTGGGTGGGGGGGAATTAGCTAGTATCGGTGTGGATTTTATGAGGTGGAGGGAATGACATAGATGGTATACTGTAGGATGGATGAATCGTAGCCCAAATGTAGAATGTGGAGGTACATTCAATTTGATATGGTTCATAAACAAGAGTGGCAACCTGAGAGTGTGGGTGGTAAGCAATAAGTAAAGAAGAGGAGTATGAGGTTGATCTTCTAGACATGTGTATGAAATGGCTCTCGATCCTAGGAGGATGGACATGGATACTAATAGTATGAAGGGAACTATGAACTGGAGTGATCCATGCGAGTGAGGCTTTATCGACCGATGTGGACATTTACCATGTGCAGTTGGAAGGTGGTGGTAAAAGTGGTCAAGATGGTGGACCCTATGGTTTATTTCAGAGAAATGATGGAAGGATATGCAAATATTTGGAGGAATCCTATCATGCTAAGTGAAGAATTATAACTTAATTGTTGATTTCCACCAAGGGAATGGGCTTATTGTGAATGTGTTTATATCCTACAAATTTGAAAGCGAATACCCCAAGTGAAAACATTCGTCTATAAAAATATGAAAACTAGAAAGAAAGATGTAACAAAAACAAAGGAAGGTGCACCTAATGGGTTCTCCAAATGGGTGGAGATAACATGTTATGAAACCAACTCACAAAAATATAGAAAAGATAGATTAACGCCTTAGAATTCAACCTCTTCAAGGGGGAAACATCCTTTACATTACATAAATGAACAATTCTTGGATGATTCAAATGACAAAACCTCCTTTCTATATATAGGAGTCTAAGGAGTCACAATATAACTAAGCCGACCTAACAATAATAATATAAAGGCACAAAAATAACAATAGAGGGATTCTATGGGGCACAGTAATAACAATATGGGGAAAATAGGGGCACAACAATATTAATATGGGATACAACTACAATAGTAATAGGGTAATCACTAGTATTATAGGGACCTAACATGCCCCTCTCCTTCAAAAAGTGTTGTCCTCAATGCTTGAGTAGTTTTGGATGCTTTTGTACAAATTATCATACTCCCATGTGGAATCTTCAGTGGATAAGTTATTCCATTTGATGAGATACTCTGAAATTGATCGATTTCGTAGCTGTTGAGTTCTTGCTTTTGTGATTGCTTCTAGTTCCAATATAATTTTTCCTTCCTCTTTAAACATGAAACATGGAAAACTGGGTGCACTCGAGAAGCTGCAGGAAGCTCCAATTTGTATGCCATAGTACCAATATTTTGCAACACCTTGTACGGACCATAATACTTTGGTGATAATTTATTATTCTTCTTAGCTTGCTTGAGGTACATTTGTTTATATGGTTGTAGCCGTAGGAATACCCAATCACCTACATCAAAATTCTTTCGCTGCAATGTTGATCTGCCTGTTGTTTCATTCTATTATGTGCCAACACGAGGTTATCCTTTAAGAGTTGGAGGACTTGTTGTTGATGTTCGATGTGATGTTCCACTGCTTGAACCTTAGAATTTTCTCTTAATATGATGTGATGGATGGTGGTTCATACCCATAAAGTGCCATAAATGGGGTCATTTT
>APFE031438241.1:15586-45297 GCA_000404065.3 Pinus taeda
AACATAAAAAAAAATTAAATAAATAAATAAAATTAACACTCAGTTAAATAAATTAAATCAATTAGTAGTAAGCCGACCAAATAAATAAATAAAAATAAAATAAAGAAAAATCAATAACTATTAATAATGTTCTGAAATTCATTCTATCTTCTCAAAAACAATCTCATTGCCCTGATGATGGACTCACCAAGTCAGTCCGAAACGTTGGTTTCTTAACTACTCACAGGTTTTCCACAAATTCACTAAAATCATGAATCTACCTTTTGATCTCATAATTCTCCTCAATGGAGCATTGATATATTATTCCATTAGGTCGTGGCACTGTTGGGGTCAGATTAATGGAGTGCTTCGCATGACAGTGTAGAGGGACCCCTGTAGTTGAGGTGAAAATGTCCTTGTACTCATCCATGAACTTGTCCATCTATTGCTATTGTGTGAAGGTGCCTTGCCTAGAAGCTGTGGCCACAATATCCTTCTTTCCTTGAGGGTGAATCATAATGGAAAAAAAAATCCCAGTCTTTGAAATGATGTTACTGCATTTCTTTGCAGAGATCAAAGAGATGGAAGTAGGCAGGGCTACCTCTAGTATCCTATACAAGTTATTTCCCAAATTATTCATCACAGATCGAGGTCCAGACTGATATACGTCATGACACTTCCATAGGTATGGTTTCAATAATCCATCACAAAATTCAAGAGGAGCAACATAACATACTACCTTATCCATGAAGGTTTGATGCTATAGTGGAGGCAACATTACTCGCTCATGCGGAGATCTCATCCTTGGTGACGCCACCCATTGGTGTAGGATTGCGGATTTGTTGTAGATAGTAGACCCAGATGCTTCATGACCTATACTAAAATGGGTTTATTTTGGCTCCAATTATTAACAATGAACTATAGTGGAGAACCCTTCACCCACATCTATGAGTGGAAGAGGTGTTCCTCCTCCACTCAATCTTCAAGATTATTATTCATGGTCTTGGTGGTGGACACAGTGGCACTAGGCTCTGCATCAATGATTTTCTTCACTTTGAAATTACCCTTGTCAGGTTTAGACTCAAAGTTGGAGCATGTCTCTGATTCAGAAGCCTTCAACTTGGCCACCATTGATGTCTTGGCCTAACAGTCAAATGTGTTGTGAGTGGAGCTCTTATCTAACTCACACAATTTTCACGTGCCCATGTTTGTCTTCATGGTGTTGTTATTTCCTTGTTGGTTTGGCGGGTTTTCCTAGGACGCCCTACCTTTGCGTTGTCATTTGTTCCTCGGTTTTGGGGCACCTTCCCCTTTCTTTAGATTAATAGATCCAATGTCTTGTTTCTGCTATTTAAATTTTTTCTCAATGTTAACAGCATATCAGTATGCCATGCCGAGTGAGGGGATGTCCAAGAACTCCATCTCATTCTCAATGTAATTTTGTAGATAGTAGTGATATTTAGTACAAAATGTCACTCAAAATCCTTGATAACCAACTTGATGCAAAGGGTATGAAAAGAATTGGTAATCTCTGGCACATCTTTGTCCCTTCCCTGCTGTAGCATCATGCACTTTATGTATTTATCCTCACAGCTCTCGACAAGGTAGTAGTTCTTGATGGTGTCCCATAATAAATTTCAAGTGGGTGCAGCTAAAAATAGTGAGGGTGTACTTTCTCCCTTCTTCTCGTAGTAGTTTTCCCACCAGTCCTTGAAGTGGGGGGCAACTTTGAGAGGTACAAAAGCAATTGTTTCCCAGATGGAAAAATCATGAACAAAAAAATATCCTTCTAGCATATTGAACCATTTATCTACAGTGTTTACATCTATCTGACCTTAAAATATGGAGATGTGAAAGTTAACTTATACCTTAAAGGGTGTAGCGGTTCTAAAGTGGTTGTTGGAAGGAGATGTGTTGTATTTGCATAGACGTTGAAGGATCTGGGCAAAGTTGTCCATCATTACATTCCTCGGTCGCTCTAGGGCTTCTCTGAAAAATATTTTGAAAGGATCTGATGCCCCCTCATCTTTCTTATGTTCCACCATGGGAGGCCATCAGTATTTGAGAGGCTAGTCTTGCAAACATTTGACTAGTTTGAGCCCTTACTCCTTAGATTTCGACCTCATTGGGGAAATGCAAAGGAAAATAGAGAAAGAGCAGACTGCTCTAATACAACTGGTCTAGACTTAAATATTAATGAAAAAAATTACAGATATAACCATAAATGGAAAGATTCAATGCAAATAATACTTCGCTTCATTAATATCAAAATACTGAAATATTCTTACAAACATAAAGGGAAATAAACTAGCTCAAGCAAATGTAGCTTATCTCTAAGAAGCGATGTGGCAGCTTGATGCCTCTGCACTGTGTTATAATGAGGCTAAAGAGGCTATTTATTGTTGAACAATAAGGGAAAACTATAAAAGATGAAAATCCTAACCCCAAGAGATGGAATGCCAAAAGTTTGTGGGCCTCGTTGGGGATAGGTTGGTAGCCAACCTCCTCATATTGTAACTTGGTTATATTACCCCTCTTTGATGCATAAGATATCTTGTTGGAAATATCTATCCAAGTACTACGAGATTTGTGGCATCCCTGTACCTTTGACTAGCCATGGGCTTGCTGTAGACCTAAAAAAATGCGGTTTAAGGTAAAAATGTCTCTAAAAGCTAAAGATTTAAAAAACTGCTAAAAATATTAAATGTTACAACAAACAAGGAAATGGATGAAACCGACTGTAGGTCTAGGTGGAATAGGTGGGTGGCCACCAATATACACCTCGATCAATCACATGGCTAACAAAATCCATAACGGGTCTCAAAATCAACAATTGTTGAGCACTCCCATAACACCAAGCATCTCATTTCCTTTGATAGATTTAAAATTCTTGCCTTCACTTCCTTTCACATAAACAACCTAATCAAGAAATCCCTTGAAATTGAAAATAACCGTAAAAATTTTGATGGAGAGGATGATTTAAGCTTAGTTAATCTTGTCATTCCACCATCAACTTTGTTTCTCGCAAGCATTCCTTTCAATCTACCAAATCCCAAGCTATTCCTTGGCTCCCTTTCCCTCTTCCCCTTTTACTATTTACCCTTCCCCTCTCTTGTAGGTGTTTTTTTGTTTATTTTTTCGTCTATCGCTTCTTTTTATAACAAGTTTCATAAGTTCCTAGTTTCTTTTATTATTGTTGTTATTATTATGTGTGTAACAATATACGTATCTTAATCAACCTCAATTTTGATAACATTGGTTGATTTTATATTAATATTTTAATTGTTGTGATTAAAGATATTAATCAATCATTATTTTAATTTTGTATTCCACCAAATTGAAGTCTTAATAATATTTTAATCAATATATTTTTAACCGATTTTTCATAATTATAATATTAATTATTTACCAAATGGATTTAATAATAAAAATAATAATATTAATATTACTATTTTGATCATTATTATTTTTAACTAATTTTTAATAATATAATTAATTATTACCAATTCTCTTAATATTAATGTTAATATTAATATCATATAATCATATTTAAATTAATCTTGTTATTAACATTATTAATTTTATAAATAATAATAATTTTTCTCATTTTTATTTTCTTAATTATTATTAGTTATTTAATAAATCATTATTAATAAATTTATTCTATTAATTAGCAATAAATTATTAATCTATCGTTTATCAATTACAAGTAAGTCAAATTTAACAATTAATAATATATTAGTTATTTCCAATTAATATTTCTATAGGTTAATATTCATTTTTAATTATTATAACTTTTTTAATAGCATATTAATCTTAAGCTTTGTTATTAAGTATTAATCTTTTTTATAGTTTATTATGATTCATTTTATAGCTTAGATCCTAATTCTGTCCTATTCTAATATTCAAAATAGCTTTCAATAATAATAATAATAATATATTTAACGTAACACCTTTGAGGGTAAATATACATATAAACAACATAATACGAGTAGAAATACAATAAACATATCAACCATCAAATCCGTATATACATCAGTAAATTTGCACATAAAAATCAAGGGAATCAATTTTTTTCATTAATAAATGCAATGAACCTGTTATCACTTAGAAATTATCCCTAGAAGTTATCAAAATGAGGAAGCATCCGAGGTAACCACAAACCAATCTTTTAGGCTTAGGCTCTAGCCAAACTAAGTCTAGAAAGGGCTCTCTTTATATAATTTAGCTTTGTTTTTATGGGATTTTAAGCTAGTTCTGAGTGTTCATGGGGTTTTGGTTTAGATTTTAAGGTTGGGTAGTGGAATTCTTGGAGAAGATGGATAGAGCTAGGTCTTCAAGCCATTGGGCTATGGAGTCAACAAATGGATGGGAAAACTGGATCAGATCATCAAAGGGAATGCTCATAGGGCAAGCTAGCAAAGACAAATCCAAATCTTTAGGCCTCATGGATGAAGAAATTCTAACCAGGGTAAAAGGGCACTTAAGAATCCTTAGATCGAGATAAGAATGAAGAACAAAGGATGATCATGAACAAAGAGCAATTAAGGATCCTTTGCTGTAGGCCAGAGGAGAAACTATGGAAGCTAAGGAGCAGTTAATAATTCCCTAGCTAAGATAGCTTAGGAGAAAACATTCAGAAAGAAAAGAAGTCAAGACAGAGTGCTTCCAAGGAATTTATGAAATATCATTCCTTGCTATACATTTAGATTTCAGAAATTTACACAAAAGATTATGGAAAAAACATAAAGAAAAACATCATTGAACATGAGATAATACTTATCTGTATTTCACTTAACACAAGAATCCTATAAAATATCTGATCTTTATTCATTGATCCAGCAAGCCAATCTAGTCATCGATACAATAGAACTTTGATTTGAGAGAAAAATTCTATAGAAATGTCTTGGAATCCACCCAAAATACTTCAAATGAAGAAGTATTTTTACAAATTCTAAACTGAAATATCTTGAAAAAAATATCAAGATTGGTTTTACAAATATATCAAATTGTTTTACATTAATAGAACTCAAATAAAGGACACTCACAACTAATGAACTTATTGGGCAATATATTTATGGAATTATGGTGATAAAAGAAGAGAACTTAGAATTTCATAACAATAATTAATTCATGATGAGGCATCCAAGTCACTAACTGCATCCTTTCTTTGTGCATTCTGCCCCAGCAATTCTGCAACATTAGGGTCCATTGATACCTTTGTATATCTCAATCCAAGATAGATATGTAAAAAGTGAAAGTGGTTATTGTAGCTAAGTATACTATGGAGATAAACCTTTCTCAATTACCCAAAATTGAACTCCAGTTATTCACAATAGTCTCTACAAAATGATGTCAAAAAAAAGACTTCGCACAGTCTGAAAAATACGATGTGAAGACATGAACTTATCTCACTTTTGGTAATACCTCTGTAAAAAGTGAGATAGTTTTTTGTAGATTAGCCCTTTAGGAACACAAACCACCTTAAGTTTCGTAAAATTCAACTTGGATTGGTTGAACTAATTTTTGAAAAACTATGAATTAAACAAGAAATTTCTAAATAATGTACCATTTCTGCTCTGATTTCATTTTCTAACCTTAAGTTTCTTTTAACTGTTTTTCACTTTTACTTAGGATAAAATTCATTATTGCTGGTGAAAGTGTTTTCATCTCTACATAACCCTTATTTCCTCCATGTTTACTTTTAATGTTTACTTTTACCATTTTGTTTTTTCATTTATCTTTACTTTGACATGAATCTGTATGCTTTGTAACTTTCTTCCATGTTCTTTGTCTTCATGATAGCTTCCTTAGTTGACTTGGTCTTCAATCTGATACTCTTTAACCCTGATACACTTTGACTATTCTTTACTGTTTCCTTTTACCTTCACTGTATATTTTAGTTTTTTACCATCTATTTTAACAGTAAATCATTTAGTTTCATGTTTCCTCTGCTTGTCTTTTAACTGTATCTTTTATTTTCCATCTCTGTTTGAACAAATTTGATAACAATATGAGAGAAAATAGGTCTTATGACTAGTATTAAGACTCTTTATCCAAGGTTGTGGTTTTTTGATCATCTATAAAATAAAACAATCTGTTAGGAAAACGTTGGGTTGACAGGGAGGGTCATTAATGGTTTATCAAGCTTTATAGGTCTATGGACTGAGTCCAAAGTGTTTTCGGAAGGTAAACTTTGCTTGAACTGGTTAGCAGAGGCTTAAGGTGGCACAAAAGGGTTACACAAGGTTTTACTGCACAAATAGGCAAAAATGAGAAAAACTAAGGTTTTCATGTTTAATGGGTAAACGTTTCATTTTTTTGAATTTTGGCACAAAGTGAATAGTAGACGGTTTTGTCATTTAGCGAGAGAGTGGTAAGAAATTTATTTCGCATCGCTTTTGTGGGCTTGGGGTATTCGGGAGGGATCGCTCGATTCCATTCATTGAATGACATGTAGCATTAAGGGCCAAGTGGAAAATGACTTTTTCTAGTGGGTATCATTCAGCGGATGATCCCACCCGAAATGGATTATGAGTGTTGGATGTGGGCTTTCAGATCAGATGGTGATCGTGCTGCGAATGAGTGCGAAGGGTAATGGGGGGGGCTTGATGGGTTAATTGTGAAGGTATGGTGATTAAGCATGGGCTAATGATGAACTTAGGTGGCTGGGGTGATTTGTGGAGTTTTACTTAACGTAATCGCGAATCGATCAGTTAGTGAACTTTATCGAGGTTTGGGTGAAATTGATAGTTTTATAGTTAAAACTAGGTCTAGGGATATTAATGTAAGGGATTTAATATATACATATGGGAAAGGGTATTAATAGGAATTAATATATAAAAGTTAGAAGTTAATATGAAAACGACGGAAATGAATTTCACTAAGCATAATATATTTTCTATGATTTGTTTTCTTTCCGAATATATGCATTATAACTTAGGCTAAAGTGTTTTTGTGGGTTTTTGGGAAAAATGGGTTTTACATGGGTGTGATTACTTTCCCTAGGCAAATAGTTTTTTAACCTTAGGAAAAGGGGTTTTATTAGGGAAATGAGGGGGAATGAAGGGAGATGAATTTTTTGATGAGGGGGAATCTAGTACTTGTTGTCCTTAAGTCATTAATTTGAGGGTCTAGTCCCTCCAAAACTTGGAGAAATTCTCTAAGCCTATTTGACTTAAAGGATTTAAGTACTTAGAATTTATTTATGGGAGATTAGTAAAGTAAAGGGGTGAAATGAATGGGGGAAGTTAACTAATTGAATTTGTAGAACTTATGCATGCTTAATTGCCCATTCACATTTGAAATACATGTTGAAAGATGATAAATGTGCTTTTGTCTAATCAATCATCATACTTCTACAAGCTTTCTTCTACTTACCCATCTACTCATCCTACCATTTTTTCTTCATTTTATTTGGGTGCATTTAGGCTAGAAAACCCTTATCCATTTTCTTTTAAAGAAAGAAACTATATAATTCTAACCTTATATCATCCAAGGCTCATATTAAACTGATGAGCTTCTTTTATTTACCCTACCTATCTAATGATCTGCCAAGATTAAACAGTTTTGTCACAATTTATTCTCTAACTATCAACATGAAGTTTAAAGCATGTCATAATCAAGATTAAATAGTTTGATTACAATGGATTGTGGCACGAATAACAAGCTGCAAACAATCATTATTATAAATAAAAGTAAATAGTAGTGGTATTTTGACTTGCACAATTTCATGGTCTTTTGTTTTTGGGGTTCATATTTTTCACTTTTTTGGATATTTTCTTATTATTTTTGTCCTTTCATTTTTCTTTTAGGAAAATACCCTCTTTTCATTTTTTTTATTTTTTAATATGAAAACATTTGCAGAAAGAAAAGGTATATACATATTACAAGGATTAACCTTAGCCATTCAAAATTATGACTCCTATTGGTATAGGAACTTAACAATGGCTCCACTTGGGGATGGCATTTCCTTGTGAAATGTCAAGAACTCTAAAATCAGTAGCATTTGAAATTTGACTTTAGGTACCTTGTGCTTTGTCACCCTTCATCCTGCTTTATTCATACTTATGATAGTAAATCCTTAAAATCTTATGGCCTTCTCTTCGGGCTTCAACTCTAAAGGTTTACCATCCAATCCAACTAGAATTTTCAAAATAATATGTACAAATGGGAAGTGACCGTTAGTAACTAGCTTCAAAGTAATGTTTTATCATTCGACCAATTATTGGCCCACCTGCTTCTTCAATACCATCAAGTCCTCTCAAGAAGTAAGCATTATTTCCTATGTAAGCATAAATGACATAGGGACCTTTCCATAGGAAATCAAATTTCCCATGTTTACCTTTTCCTTCCATCCTTAAGTCCCACTTGAGAACCTTGTCACTTAGGTAGGAATCTTCAGCCTTGGTCATTTTATCAAAAATATTTTTAACCTTTTCCTGCACAACCTGAGATCTGATCTGAAACTAAAAGGTGCTACAACCTTCAAACGAAATTAGTAGATAATCAAGACCTTAGGGACTTATGCTTGGATTCAAATCCTTTATGATTTATTTCATAATTTGTTGAAAACTAAATTAAATCAAACTAAAATTCTAACTACTCTGTATTGCTGAAAATCATGTTGACATAACTAATACAAAAATGCTAATGAAGCTAGTCAAGTAGCTCCAGAAACAAATGGACTACTTGACTGATTGTCAGTAAAGTCAGAAGCATAATTTGCTCATGTACCCACATAATCAAAATTGTGATATATAAAGGCCATTGTTGATGTATTTGGTCCTCATAGAGAAAACTTGTTAAAAAACTTGAGCTGAGAAGAACCTCCATATAATCTGCTATAGGATCAACAGAAGCATAATGTATGATAGTTTCTTATAGGCCTTCAATGTCTAATTGATCAGATGTTCCTCAATACTAAACCTTGAAACTACTTCTTAAGTCTAGCTCTTGAAAGCATAATCATCCTCAAATTCCAAATCAAAAGGCAATAGAATTTCCTCTTGGTTTGGAAAAGGAAGATTTTGTAAGAATTCTTTAGGATCTTGGAGATTATATGAGTGAATTTGAGAATGCAAAAGTTTAATCTCATTTTCATATTTTTCAGAAACTAACTCAAGAACACACATTTTAGCTTCACGATAGTATTTTCTTGATTTGACAATTATAAACATAGCTCTTAAAAAAGCTTCCTCAAGCTAAAATTCTGATAACTCATCTCTGAATTCCTTTAAAATTTCATGAAATGAAAGATTTTCCACAAACCCTTTCATCCTTTATCACTATTAATGCTTTGGAATATGGATTCTTTGGTTGTGGAATTGCTCTAAAATTTGAAGCTCTGGATCTTTGAACAATGGAGTCACCAAATGGATGATTCTAACATTTGTGTGTTTGAGCAACGTCCACCACATAGATAAGATATAAACCTATAAATTATTTCTAAATAGATTGTTAATCTTCCTGGTAATCAGAATTATAACTTTTTGAATGTTTTTTATGGAAATTTTTCAAAATTTCTACAAAAATTGATCAATGTTATCACTCAGAAATTATCCCCAGAAGTAATCAAAAGAAGGAAGCATCCAAGCTAACCAAAAACCAATCTTTTAGGTTTAGGCTCTAGCGAACCTAAGTCCAGAGAGAGCTCTCTCTATATAATTTAGCTTTACTTTTATGCGATTTTAGGCTAGTCCTTAGTGTTCATGGGGTTTTGGTTTTGATTTTAAGGTTGGGTGGTGGACTTCTTGGAGAAGATGAATAGAGCTAGGTCTTCAAGCCATTGGGATATGGAGTCAACAAATGGATAGCATAATGGGACCAAATCATTAAAGGGAATGCTCACAGGGCAGGCTAGCAAAGCAAAATGCAAATCTTTAGGCCTAATGGGTGAATAAATTCTAATCAGGGTGAAAGGTCACTTAATAATCCTTAGACTGAGATCAAAATGAAGAATAGAGGATGGTCATGAAGAAAGGGCAATTAAGAATCCTTTGCTATAAACTAGAGGAGAAACTACAAAAGCTAAGGATCAGTTAATAATTCCCTAGCTAAGATAGTTTAGTAGAAAACATTCAAAATATAAAGTAGTCAAGACAGAGTGCATTCAAACAATTTCCGAAATATCATTCCTTGCTATACATTTAGATCTTAGAAATTTACACAAATGATTATGGAGAAAACATAAGGAAAAACAACATTGAACATGGGAGAATACTTATTTGTATTTCACTTTACACAAGAATCTTGTAAAATGTCTGATCTTTATTCCTTGATCGATCAAGATAATCCAGTCATCGATACAATAGAACTTTGATTTGAGAGAAAACATCTATAGAAATGTCTTGGAATCCACCCAAAATACTTCAAATGAAGAAGTGTTTATACAAATTCTAAACTGAAATATCTTGAAAAAAATACCAAGACTGGTTTTACAAATATCTCAAACTATTTTACATTAATAGAACTCAAATAAAGGACACTCAAAACTGATGAATTTATTTGGCACTATATTTATGGATTTATGGTGATAAAAGAAGAGAAATTATAATTTGATAGCAACTCTTAATTGATGTTGAGGCATCCAAGTCACTAACTGCATCATTTCTTTGTGCATTTTTCCCTAGCAATTCTATAAAATTAGGGTCCATTAATACCTTTGTATATCTCAATCCGAGATAGATACGTAAAAAGTGAAAGAGGTTACTATAGGTAAGTATGTTTTTGAGATAAATCTCTCTCAGTTTCCCAAAATTTAGCTCCATATGTTCACAATATTCTCTGCATAACGATGTCAAAAACAAGACTTTGCATAGTCGAAAAAACAGGCCTTGAAGTCATGCACTTATCTAGCTTTTGGTAATACCTGTGTAAACTGTGAGATAGGTTTGTTTAGATTGGCATTTTATGAACACAAACCTCCTCCAATTTCGAAAAATTCAACTTAGATTGGCCGAACTAGTTTTTGAAAAACTATGGCTTAAACAGGAAATTTCTGAAGAATGTACCATTTATGCTTTGATTTCATCTTTTAACCTTAAATTTATTTTAACTAGTTTTCAGTTTTACTTTGGATAAACTTCATTGCTTCTGGTGAAAGTGTTTTTATATCTGTTTAACCCTTACTGCCTCCATGTTTACTTTTACCGCTCTGGTTTTTCATCCATCTTAACTTTGACATGAATCTGTATGCTTTGTAACTGCCTTCCCTGCTATTTGTCTTCATGCTAACTACTTTACTTGACTTAGTCTTCAATCTGGTACTCTTTAACCTTGATACACTTTGACTATTATTTACTGTGTCCTTTTATCTTCACTGTATATTTTAGGTTTTTACTGTCTATTTCAATAATAAATCATTTAATTTCATGTTTCCTTTGCTTGTCTTTTAACTCTTTGTATTTTCCATCTCTATTTGAATATATTTGATAACAATCTCAGAGTAAACAGGTATTATGACTAGTATTAAGACTGTTTATCAAAGGCTGCAGTCTTTTGATCATCTATAAGATAAAATAAACTATTAGGAAAATTTTGGCTTGACAAGGAGGGTCATTAATGGCTCTATTAAGCTTTATAGGTCTATGGAGTGAGTCCAAAGTGCTTTCAGGAGGTAAACCCTGCTTGAACTGGTTAGTAGAGGCTTCAGGTGGCACAAAAGGGTTACACAGGGTTTCACTGCACAAATAAGTGAAAACGAGCAAAACTGAGGTTTTCGTCTTTAAATGGGTAAACATTTGATTTTTTTGAATTTTGGTGCAGAGTGAACAATAGACAGTATTGTCATTTAGCGAGAGGGTGGTAAGCGGTTTATTTCACACCATTTTTATGGGCTTGGTGGTATGTTGGAGGGGTTGCTCGAATCCATTCTCTGAATGACACTTAGCATTGGGGACTGGGTGGAAAACCACATTTCAGGTGGGTATCGTTCGACGGATGACCCCACCCGAAATGGCTTATGAGCATTGGATTTAGACCTTCAGATTAGACGGTGATCGTGCTGCAAATGAGAGCGGAGGGTAATGGGGGGCGGGGGTGATGGGTTAATTTCAACGGTATGGTGAGTAAGCATGGGTTAATGATGAACTTAGGCAGTGGCGGTGATTTACAGAGTTTTTCTTAACCTAATCGTGAATCGATCAATTAATGAACTTTGTCAGGGTTTGGGTAAAATTCATAGCTTTATAGTTAAAACTAGGTCCAGGAATATTAATGTAAGGGATTTAATATATACATACGGGAAAGGGTATTAATATATAAAAGTTAGAAGTTAATATGAAAATGACGGAAATGAATTGCGCTAAGCATAATGTATTTTCTGTGATTTGTTTGCTTTTCGAATATATGCATTATAACTTAGGCTAGTGTTTTGTGGGTTTTTGGGAAAAAGGAGTTTTACATGGGGGTGATTACTTTCCCTAGGAAAATAGTGTTTTAACCTTAGTAAAAGGGGTTTTATTAGGGAAAGGAGGGGGAATGAAGGGAGATGAATTTTTTTGATGGGGGGGATCTAGTACTTGTTGTCCTTAAGTCACTAAGTTGACGGTCTAGTCCCTCTAGAAGTCAGAGAAATGCTCTGAGCCTATTTGACTTAAAAGATTTAAGTACTTAGAATTTATTTATGGGAAATTAGTAAAGTAAAGGGGTGAAATGAATGGGGGAAGTTAATTAATTGACTTTGTAAACCTTATGCATGATTAATTGTCCACTCACAGTTGAAATACATGTTGAAAGATGATAAATGTGATTTTGTCTAATCAATCATCATACTTCTTCAAGCTTTCTTCTACTTACCCATTTACTCATCCTACCATTTTTTCTTCATTTTATTTGGGTGCATTTATGGTAGCAAACCCTTATCCATTTTCTTTTAATGTAGGAAAATATCTAATTCTAACCTTTTTTATATCATCCAAGGGCTCACATTAAACTCATGAGCTCCTTTTATTTACTCTACCTATCTAATGATCTGCCAAGATTAAACAGTTTGGTCAGATTTTATTCTCTAACTATCAACATGAAATTTAAAGCATGGCATAATCAAAAATTAAATAGTATGATTACCATGGATTGTGGCATGAATAACAAGTTGCACAGAATCATTATTATGCATGAAAGTAAATAGTAGTGGAATTTTCACTTGCACACTTTCATGGTGTTTTGTTTTTGGGGTTCATATTTTTCACTTTTTTGGACCTTTTCTTATTCTTTTTGTCCTTTGATTTTTCTTTTAAGACATACCCTCTTTTCACTTTTTTTATTTTTTAATATGGAAAACATTTGCAGAAAGAAAAGTTGTATATATTACAAGGCTTAAACTTAGCCATTGAAAATTATGACTCCTATTGGTATAGGAACCTAACAGAACCAACTGTTGATGAGACTACCACATTCCACCCGACCATAGATTCACTAAGCCAAGTCTCTCTTCAACCAATCATGCCCTTGCCATATTCCAAGCATTAATGTGGGATCTGAGGGAATAGATCAATGAAAACTCATGCAAGGCTTCCACAGGCCACCCACCTAAACCAATCAAACAGTGGTTCCACCTTACAGTCAGACATCACCAAAACCCATCATCAAATTGGTCTCCATCCAAACCTTTGAGGACTTCTAAAGTGTTTTTCCAACCAAGGCTTCCAGAACTAGTAACTCAAACCACAACTTATACAAGGCTTCCAAAGCGTTTGTCCAACCAGGGCTTTGAGGACTAGTAACTCAACCCACCAAGGGCTTCTAGAGCATTTGTCCAACCAAGGCTTCCAAGACTAGTAACTCAACCCAAGTTGTTTTGGGGCTTCGAGAGCATTTGTTCAACTAGGCTTCCATGACAAATAACTCAAACCAAGCCAAGGAAACATGAGAACAAACAAAAACAAAGCAATAAAATTAAACCCACAATTGTCATGGCTATCTACGAAATCGCAAGACTAGGCAATCCATTTTCAATACAGGCAATCCTCCATGCCAATGACAGATCACAACCATAAAGCACATGCATGTGCCATGCATGCCAAAACTAGTGAAGGAATCATACATGCAATTCGGTACTTGCAAGCAATATGATGTGGCTACTAATGTTGATACCCTCCTGTGCTTTCCTACTCTTCCTTTCCCTTCTTGCTCCAAGAATCCAAGTACACCACGCCCTCCCAGATTTCTCCCAGAAAACTCTAAGTATCCAAGAGTATGAGAGAGAGAATAATGAGAGAGCTCTAAGACTGAATTGGCAAAAGGTTCACAATGAAAGGAAGAAACTTGTCAACTGATCCTTAGAAGCCTTTTTATGTATGAGCCCTCTATTTTCTTCATTTTCCATTATTTTCCTTCATTTTCCTTGTCACATGCAACGTGTGACCTTTCACCTCATTTTTCTCCTAATTTGCATTATTGTCCTTCATTTCCTCCTCACATGCAACCTATGACCTTTCACCTCCTTTTTCTCCTAATTTCCATTATTTTCATAAATAAATGTGCCAAAATATATTTTTTCCTCTTTAATGCCTTAGCCATTGCCTTTTCCAATTTCCTTAACCATAAACAACCAAATGAACACCCACTATGATGTCTTTCCTACCATTCAGCTTGGAATATGAGTCCCATCATCCATTGTGTTTATATATGTTTATATATGTTTACATTGAATTTTCACAAGGGTTGTTACAAACCCTCACTCTTTGGGGAACATTGTCCTCGGTGTTCAATGACACCTATAACCAACAAGACTGTTGAAAACAAAATATACTTCCCATGGAGCTTTATAACACAACTCGTCGCAGTATTTACATTGAATGACTCTCTCAAAAGAATAGCATCATGACAACATGACAAGATAAAAACCATACCACATATTAGAGCTTTATAAAACAACTCATTACGGTATTTACAATGATATACAAATATACACATATACACATTTTTTTAACCAACAAATAAATGATAAGATGCCTGTATCAATCAACAAGGGAATCCAGAGGCTCACGCTTCCACCCTTAAAGTAGTAACAGGGTTCATCTCCTTCTGAGGGTGTCCAAATCCACTATAAAGTCAAATCTTCATCCAATGTGTAGCACTATAATCATGCACCACTTGTCCTCTCAATGAACAATTATAGCTCATTATTCCAGGCTGCACTCCCAGTGTGCATCTAATTCTGTATGGCAATCCTAATGACCCAAAAAAATCCATCTGTGAGCTTTCCTTCTCTGTTACATAGTCCCTCGATAATCTGATCACCCCTTCTATCCAGTCACTCACCTTCCATGTTCCGCTGGCACCCTCACCCTGCGTAGTCCATCCCTTGTAAAGGCTTCATTGTTCGGAAGATACAAAAACCAAGGCATATCCCTACCTTAAAACCATCATACCGTTCATAGCATGCTCATGGCAATAAATGGAAAATATTAGGCAGTAGTGACCCACAATGGCCCTGCTCCTGAATACTTTACCAGCATGGAGCTGCATGTTCCAATTTATTTTGTTGTTTCTGCCAATTCTTGGAGTTGATTTCGATCACCCAACCAGGTATTTCATGCATTCTTGTATCAACACATAACTTCATTAGATTTGAAATAAATTGAAATAACTTCAAATCATATCTCATTGGTAGCTCGTCAATAAGGTACATTTTCAATCTTGTTTACTACCTATCATAACAAGTCAAACTAACGGTTTGATCAAAACATCATGTATAAACATATCACATATGGTTGATCAAAACGCAACCATCATAGATCAAAATAATAAATCACATGTAACCATCATAAACCAGAATCATAGATCTTAAACCAAAATCATAATTCACATCATATATGAGAATCATAAGTCACATGCATAATAAAACTAAAATAAAATACCGATGCATATTGTTCATCAATCCTTACTTCTCCCTTTATTATTTTGAATAAGCACTGGATCAGTCGCCACATGCACCAAACACTGAGTGCCTTCTACTCTACCAGGTGCACATATGCATAGTGTGCATCACACACATACAACCACACCTGACACACAACACCATGAAATACATGCCCCAACGCCTAATGTACAATGTATACACCTATAGCTAGTGTACAACACAATGCATCCATCTATAGCCGATGTGCAATACCACCCAAGACATGTACCTACACATAGTACAACACAACAAGTACACACATTGCAATACCATGACTACATGTTGCACATAGATAATACCACATGCCCATAACACAACATTGACGACATGCACACCATACCACACGTACACTGGTACCATATGTACAATATGTACACAATACCACCAGTACACTGCATAACCTACACAACATGCACATAATATCACATGTATACGACACCACCTACACAATGTGTACATAACACCACATGTACAGTGCACCACTCTACAATGCATACACAATACCACATGTACATAGTACCACACGCACAACATGTACACGGTACCACATGTAGTGATCCAGGTGTATGTTGATGGCCACCCACCTATCCCATTTGAACTCCCACAACTGTCTCTTTCAATTTTTCAGTTTCCTAAATTGTAGCACAATTTACTATTTTTAGCAGCTTTTCGGGTCCTGAACTTCCAGAGCCATTTTGAGGCCCTAAGCGACGTTTTCTGGGAAATATTGGAGCAACATGGTTCCATGGACTGATGTTTCTTTTCCCAAAGTTTTAGTGCTCGGATAGATCTTTCTAACGAGCTATTGTACGTGTCAAACGGATATCAAGTGCCAAAGTTACAACCTCGAGAAGTTGATGTACCAACTTACCCAAAATGGGGCCCACAATTTGGTGTTTCATCTTCTAGGGTTACGTTTTGGGATGTTAAGGGTTTTCCATTGTTTCTCAGCAACAAATAGGCCTTCGAGCCTCATTGTAACACGGTTCAGAGGCATGTAGCCACCACATCTCTTCTCAGAGATAAGCTACCATTGCCCTAGCCGGTTTACTTCCAATTCTATTTGTAAGCATATTTCAGTATTTTACATTAATTAAATGAAGTATTATTTCCACTGTATCTCTATGTTTATGGTTATCTCTCTAATTTGTTGCATTCCTGTTTAAATCTGGACCAGTGGTTTAAGAGCGGTCTGCTTTTTCTCTATTTTTCTTTGCATGTCCCCAACGAGGTCAGGGTATAAGAAGTTAGGGCTTGAACTGGTCAAACATTTGCAAGACTAGCCTTGAAAATCCCAACAACCTCCCATGGTATATGAGAAGAAATATGAGGGGGTGGGAGATCCTATCAAAATCTTGCTCGAAGAAGCCCTCGAGCAACAAACGAACGTGATGATGAATAACTTTGCGTAGATGCTTCAGTGGCTACCTAGAGGTGACTCATTGGCTTCCAACAGCTACTCCGGAAACACCATGTCCTTGAAGGTACAAGTTAAATTTGAAATCCCCATCTTCGAGGGTTAAATCGACGTAGATGCCATAGATAAATGTTTAAATCTGCTAGATGGGTATTTTTCTATTCATGATTTTTCCAGTCGAGAAAAGATTGTTTTTTCTCTTCTCAAAGCAGCCCCCCACATCAAGGACTAGTGGGAAACCTATTACGAGCAGAAGAATGAAAGTATGGGCTCACTATTTTCAGCGGCACCCACTTGGTATTCATTCCAAGATGCTATCAAGGAGCAATAAAACCCTATCAAAATCTATGAGGAAAAATACATAAAGTGGACCACGCTATGGCAAGGATGGGACCAAGATGTGCCAAAGTTCACAAACATTTTTTATACCCTTCGCACATAGTTAGGTATCAAAGATTCTGAGCTCCATATGGTACTCAAATACTGCGGATGCCTGCATAGATACATCCAGGAAGATATGGAGTTCTTGAACATCTCCTTACTCAGCACGGCGTACCGATACGTTGTCAAAATTGAGCAAAAGTTCAACAGAGGAAGCGAGACTTTGGATCTGCAAAAAACCAAAGCACAAAGCCAAGGCGGGGTGACCCAAGGCAACCCGTCAAAGCCGCATGAAAAGAGCAACACCACGAAGATGAAGAAGGACACAGGAAAGTGGTGTGAGTTCCACAAGAGTCCCACTCATAACACAAGTGAGTGTCGGACCAAGCAGTCACTCATGGCCGAGTTGAAGGCTTTCGAATCCGATGCATGTTTCAAAACTGAGCTAGAACCTGACAAGGGTAATGACAAAGGGAAGAAGATCATTGATGTTGATCCCAGTGCCACTGTTGCCACTGCCAAGATCCAAAAAAATGAGCCCAAAGATCTAGAGGAGGGGGAACATATTTTCCACTCACAGATGTGGGTGAAGGGTTCACCACTGCAATTCTTTGTCGACAGTGACAGCCAAAAGAACCTCATTTCAGCATAGGTCATGAAGTAGTTGTTCATACTGACTACATCACACCCGCAGTGGTAAAATATCGGGTGGCTTCAAGAAGGATGAGATCTCAAAGTTCGCCAGCAATGCCGCCTTCCTTATAGCATCAAGCCCTTCACAAATGAGGTATTATGTGATGTTACAGCGCTGGATGTTTGTGATGTACTATTGGGCCAACCATACTTGTGGAAGCGACATGATGTGTATGAGTCAAGGCCTCGCACTGTCATTATTTCTTTGGGTGATTCATTATATAGGATACCGGAGGTAGCCCACCTACCGCCACCTCTTTGATCACCGCTAAGAGAGGAAGTAAGCTCATCTCCTAGACTAGGAAATTCATCTATCTGGTTCGCTCCCAAAGTAAGGGCGGGATCATCACCACATCCATGACCCCCACGAAGGGTTCCTCCAGGTAGCAGCAGTAAAGGGATGTGGTCATGATAGAACACAGGAACAACTTCTCCTCACACACAAGGGTACCACACAAGTTTCAGGTGGGTGACAAAGTTTGGTTACATCTGCAGAAAGAATGCCTTACACGAGCTCATCAGAAGTTGACACCGCTCTGACATGATCCTTACAACAGTACCAAGGCTGTGTGGAACAATGCTTTGGAGCACAACATTCCTCCATTCTTTCACCTGCACCAAGTTCTCAATGTAGACCATCATTGACCATGCTTCCAACCATTACTAGACACATTAGAGATTGCAGAATAGCTCACCAGATACCCAACATAGCAGAAGCTTCCTCATCTCGGGGAGAAACTCAATGCAATGGGGACCATTGCTTCCTAGGGGGGAGGAATTATCTAGGTGGACGTTGGTCGCCAACCACCTATCCCATTTGGACCCCCACAACTATATCTTTCAGATTTTCAGTTTCCTAAATTGTAGCACACTTTAATATTTTTAGCAGTTTTTCGGTTCCTAAACTTCCGTAGCTGTTTTGAGGCCCTAAAAAAAGTTTTTTGGGAAATCTAGGAGTAGCATGGGTCCATGGACCAGTGTTTCTCTTCCCAAAATTGTATTTCTTGGATAGATCTTTCTAACGAGCTATTGTACGCATCAAACGGAGATCGAGTGCCAAAGTTACGACCCGGGGAAGTTGATGTACCAACTTACCCAAAATGGGGCCCACAATTTGGTGTTTCATCTTATAGCATTACGTTTTGGGATGTTAAGGGTTTTCCATTATTTCTCAACAATAAATAGGCCTTTGAGCCTCATTGTAACACAATTTAGAGGTATGTAGCTGCTAGATCTCTTCTCAGAGATAAGCTACCATCACCCTAGCTAGTTTATTTCCAATTCTGTTTGTAAGCATATTTCAGTATTTTACATTAATGAAATAAAGTATTATTTCTACTTCATCTCTATGTTTATGGTTATCTCTGTAATTTGTTACATTCCTATTTAAATCTGGATCCTGTAGACTATACCACATGGATGACATGTACATAGCAGCACATGCACACAACTCCACTTGTACAACATTTACAGAGCACCACACGCACATGACACCACTTATACAATCATGGACAACAAACCATATGTACATGGTACCGATGTACCACATGCACACAATACCACTTGTACATCGAAGTGTATATCCAACATGTACATAGCATCATGTGTACACAACACTCCATATCCAACATGCGCACAACACCATATGCACAGAACAATGCATGTCCATCATGAACATAGTATAATATATACACAATACCACATACCCAACATGTACATAGCACCATCTATACCCAGTATTGAATATGCAACATTCATACAACACTATATGTACCATCATGTACATAACACTGCATAAACAACATGTACACACACTATATATACACGACATCGCATGTGCATAGGTCATATATGCAACATGTACACCATATACAATATATGCACAACAATACTGCCACACATCCAAAACCATATTGTCCTTACCAAGAAACCTTGCTTCCCATGTGTTATCTATGCTTATCTTAGCATGTCATGGACCACACTACTTTCCTTCTGTTGGTATATCCTTTAGCGTTACCTTTCATAACATAAGCATAGACATAATACAAGTATATAAATTCATATTCACATGACATTGACCTCATATATTTGTCATGACTACTCTTCCACTTGATTCCTTGTGAGACCAAGAACCTCTTCATGTCTTTCTCCCGCATAAGAAATCATTCCTCCACAAGAATGGTTCCTAAAAACCCTTTTAGATAGTAACATAGATACATGGATACATATATAAACTTCAACATAATCATGATCATAAAATAATTACTAGATAACATGAGGCCTAGGATAAGAGAACTTCCTTATTTATGCAGAGGCATTGACACCAACAGTTCCCAACATAGTCAAATCATATGACACCTTTGATCCATTTACTTTACCTCTTGTGGTTACATTTCTTGTGTATCCACTGCTACTGTCCATTTACCACAATGGACCCAACTAGTCCAAATAACTTTCAATGTCTTACCTAATGCTAAACTTACTCATGCACAGAGCTTCATCCATGTCTTACATTACCTATCAAGTACCACATATCTATCCCCGAGATCCATTAACTTTCCTCCTTCCCAACCAATTCCCAAGACTCAAAACATAAAAGGAAAGAATAGAAACAACAACAAGAAGAAAACCATGAAAACAAATAACAACATGACTCCACAATCAAAGTGGTATGGCCATACTCTAGAAATAAAAAAATATGCAAATTAAGAGCAAGAAAATCACAAAAGACTAAAAGCACAAGACAAGCAACAAACACCATGACTCACTCCCCATAGTTCCGAGTGCATCCAAGGGAAAATTCAACCTGAGCCTTCTTCATGATTCATGGCATTCTCTCTTTCCATGCAACTCCTTACATGATACTGTCATTAACACATAATTGTTAGTGCATATATAAACATAACAATACATCAGTTACATTATATTGTTGTGCCAAGCACATTGCTTGCAACTGAACACATCCACACCATCTTTCAAGGGACTCCAATCCTTTGACAGATGCTCCTATAACTAAAGACTAGCTAAAATACCTGTCAAGTACATGTTCATGAATATAGCATGTATCCAAATTATGTGAGATTATATGAAGGTTAAGAAGACTTCCTATGTGCAAGCCACTCATAAGATCATGATATCCATAGCAATATCTAACTAACATGTTCACATCGTAAAATCATACACAATTAGCATTCACACATATGCAAATTCAATCTAGATTTGTATGACACCATCTCACAAATATGTTGGTTGATACCTAAATATCGCAACCATAACCATCTCCATAGGTTAGTCTAGGTTAACACAATACATATAACATCAAGATCCTCAAGGCAATGAACATAACGATCACGCATATGACCGATCCAAATTATAACATCAATATCTCAATGAAAATACCCTAATCATCAAGTTAATACCATATAACAATAATAAGCTATATATCATACTCATAAATAACATACAACATAATCATCAAGTTATCTAATATAAAAAGCCACTAGCAATGCACACAACTACATGTTACTATCATTCTTGACTATCTCACACATGTGCATATAACCACACTAATCATCTAACATCTATCATGAGTGTAACCATAACATAAAATACATGTTCATAAACCTAATATATATAACCCTAATGCATATAATAATCCTTAACTTACAAACCTGCATGCTAAACATACACTACCTATATGACAATATTCTCTTATCCCAAAGTCTAATGCTGCAACCTCATTATGATGATTTGCATCCCTTTCTCTATATGAGCTAGCTCATTAGCATCATAACAACAATAGCATCATGATGACCTAAATTTCATACAATGACTTCAGAAGGCATGTTTTACCTACTATATATGCATAATCATAGCCACGACTATACATGCATAACAACTACATATACACAAATAACAAAACAATACAAAACCATATACACATCATTCTAGTTATAGTCGAGTCATAAATGCAAGGCCATATCAAGTACACAAACCATGACCTCATGCATGACAACAACCATTACTCCATTGTACACATTGCCACATGCAACCAACAATATGCTTAAGCAATTCCAAATCAACTACACCTATGCATAAATGCATGTAGTCAAACATAAGCGATCAATTCTTGTAATCAACCTACAAGACTGATACATGTAATCAAAATATTAAAAAATGTAACCTAAAATACAAGGATGTAAGAAGGTCTCATGAAATCAACATGTGAGCGACATATATTTCATACATAGTGAGTCACATGTTCCAAAAATCAAGACATAATGTCTATTAATTTGAAATAAACATTCACCAATACTAACAACCTATAAGCATAGTAGGCAATCAACTCACAATCATGGTCAAAATATTAAAACTATCATCCATTTGCATGCAAGTGCATATCATTTGTCTCAACACATATTGTGTTAGTACAACCATATTAAATCAAGAGCATTCCTTCATACAATTTTATAAGCACAAACACATACCACAGAGTTAAGCAAGCATTAAAACAACCTATAAGAATATCCCCTTACTATCTATGGTCCACATTAATGTAGAAGGAGGAAGATAATATAATGGCCTCATCTCCAATGTCCAATTATGGAAATGGGATCTCCAAAGCTCTACTAAATTTAACCACACTTGAAAAGAAATTGATTTTCATTTCTCATACATTTTGTTTTAGATTAAGCCAAAACATTTCACTTATTCCACCTGTAACTTAATAACTAAAAGCATACCACTTTTCCATTTCCTTACACGCAACTTTTCAAATTCCTTGCATGAAACCTTTCAATTTCCTTGCATGAAACTCTTCAAATTATTTTCATGCAAATAGCCATAGATCAACTACATCCATATTATCATACTACAATACTATCGTATCCAAAAAAAAACATTTTCTTCAAACAATTACCATACTTTTACATTTTCTTCAAACAATTATTAGACTATTACATTTTCATGTAAGAATTTCTTCAAACAATTTACATGCAAACTAATATAACAAACTAGTTGCATACAAGTAAACATATATAAACTACATCAATACTATTACACATCAATACTGTCCCCAACCATAAACAACATACTCAATGAGGAATTTTATCAAATAGTTTGTATGGAGTTAATCATTGAACCGTTTAATAATTTCATCAAACACTTCGCATGAAAACTACTATAGCGAAAAATTTAATACATATATCCTAAATTGGAGTAGTACAAGTTATCGAAATTGAACCATATGATCAGTTGTATTTTCCCTCACTATGGTTCAAGTTTCAACTTCTGAGATTTCATAGATGAAAAGTTATAACAAAATACTAACACAACCATATTTGGTGCACAATTCTACGAGTATCCAAAAAACTCAAATTCCACTAATCATATCTCCTAAAATACAGTGAAAAAATGTCTTGAGTTTTTACCACAATATCAGTGGTATTTCCCCTCATTGTGGAAAAAATATCAGCTTGTAAGAGTGCCCAAAAGAAAAGTTATAACAAAAATGTCAGCATGGCCCGTTTGAGGCCTCATTTTAGGAGCATTCAGAAGGCTTGATTCCCTCTACTCATAGCTCCTAAAATACTGCGACCCAATATCTGAAATTTCCACCACATAATTAATTGTATATCCCCTCAATTTGCACAATTTTTCATCTTCTGAAAGCCTACAAAAGATGGGTTATTGTAGAAATTCCAACATGATCTATTTAAAGGTGCATTCAACAAGGTCATCTTCCTTAGATCATAATTCCTAAAGTATTGTGAACCAATATCTAAAATTTTTACCATGTTATCAATGGTATGTACCTTCAATATGGACAATTTTTCAACTTCTAATATGCCAGAGAAGAAAAGTTATAACAGATATGAGACAAAGTTCTAAAATTTAACCTTTGTTCTTCATTTCACCTATGATAGAGCCCATCGAGTTCAAGTGTTTGAACCATGCACTGACGCCACTTTGTAGCACCTTCCACGGTAAATGTGCATATAAACAAAAAAATAGGAATAGAAATACAATGAACATATCAGCCATCAAAATCTATATGTACATCATTACATTTGCACATGAAAATCAAGGGAATGAATTTTTCATTAATAAATGCAATGAAACAATGAGTGATGGGACTACCATGTTCTACCTCACCATAGATTGGCTGATAAAAGTTTCTCTTCATACAATCACCCCCATGCCATATTCCAATCATGAATGTGGGATCTTAGAGAACACATCAATCAAAACTCATACACGTCTTCTAGAGGCCACCCACCTCAACCCACAAAATAGTGGTTCCACCTCACGTTTGGACATCACCAAAAACCATCATCAGATCAGGCTCCATCCAAGCCTTCCATAGCTTCCACAATGTTTTTCAAACCGAGGTTTCTAAAACTAGTAATTCAACCCATAACTTATACAGGACTACGTGAGTGTTTGTCCAACCAAGGCTTCGAGGACAGGTAACTCAACTCACCAAGGGATTTGAGAGCGTTTGTCCAACCCAGGCTTCCATGACTAGCAACTTGACCCAAGTTGTTAAAAGGCTTCGAGAGAATTTGTTCAACGAGGCTTCAAGGACTAATAACTGACCAAAGCTAAGGAAACATGAGAACCAACCAAAACAAAACAAAGAAAGTAAACCAATAATCACCATGGATATCTAGGAAATGGTAAGGCTAAGCAATCCATTGTCAATCCACACAATCCTCCATGTAAATGACACAACACAACCAAGAAACCACATGCATGTCAAAACTAGTCAAGAAATCATACATGCAACTTGGTACGTGCAAGCAATTTGATGTAGCTACTAATGTTGATGCCCTCTTGTGATTTCCTCCTCTTTGTTTGATTTATTTCTCAAAGAATCGAAGTATGCCACACCCTCCAAGAGTGCTACACGAAATCTCTAACTATCCATGAGTATCATAAAGAGAAAGAATAATGAGAGAGCTCTAAAACTAAAGTGACAAACGGTTCATACCCAAAGGAAGAAGCTTACCAACACATGCTTAGAAGCCGTTTTATGTATGAGGCCTATATTCTCTTCATTTTCCATTATTTTCCTTCATTTTACTCCTCTCATGCAACCTCTCACCATTCACCTCCTTTTTCTCCTAATTTCCATTATTTTCCTCCTCACATATAATGTGTGACCTTTCACCTCCTTTTTCTCTTAATTTCCATTATTTTCATCAATAAGTGTGCCACAATACATTTTTTCCTCTTTAATGCCTTAGCCATTGCCTTTTCCAATTTCCTTAACTATAAACAACCAAATGAACACCCACTAGGATTTCATGCCCACCATTAAGCTTGGAATAGGTGTCCCATCATCCACATTATTTTTATACTTTTACATGGAATTTTCACAAGTGCACTTACATTTAATGGTATATTTTTTAATAAATTCTATTGTCTAATCGCTAATGTCTCTGCCGACACCACTACTCTTTAAAAATGATTGGTCTCTATTTTTCTTCGTCTTTTCTCTTGCTTCATGTGGGTGATGCTTTCACTCGAAACTTCGGATGTTTTAAAAGTCACTAACAAAGTTTCTCTAGAAAATTAATATTCAACATATATATATGAGAGATTAGAGACACAATTATGTTCCTTTTTAGTTAAAAAAGCAACCATTGTTAGAAATGGTTAAAATTTTAATGCATAATTGAAGAATATTATTATAACTATTTATGTAATTATCATTAGTAGGGAAATTTAAATGTTAATGATGTTATATATCAAATTGAAATATATATATATATATTAAAAATCTTGAGTATATGATTAAGGACCTAAGAATTTATGAGGATTATAATAGCACAACTCACAACTAATTAGGGGATTACTAGAAATTAATCATTTTTATTATTGCTAGAAAAACATCATTCAAAATATTTATGCTAAAATTTTAATTTGAAGTTTAGCTATCTCATTTTCTCACTCCCCCATGATTTATTGAATGAACCATTGGGTAGTTGAAGCACCACCTGCAACATTTAAGAGGGCTTAGTAGTGGTTGTGTGGTACTCTCAATAGGTAGCAAATACCATGGACAAGTACTCATCTCTCAATTAGCAATTTCACAAGTACAATGTAGTAAATTAGCAAATACCATGGACAAGTACTCATCTCTCAATTAGCAATTTCACAAGTACAATGTAGTAAATACTAGATGGACAGTTTGTTGGTGTGCTACGGTTGAGTTGGGTGATTGCCTTAATTTACAAATATTTTTGGAATAATTTGATGTTCATGGATAAGGAACTAGCTATACATTACTCCTATTTATTTCGATGCAAATATTTCAATAAATAATTGTGGGCAATAACTGTAAGTTTCTAATTGGCTTATTTTTTAGAATTGAGACTTTAAACTTTGCATAAATTTTAAGGTGTCTATAAAAACATGCAATAATTTTATTTACCTACTATTCTAAATTCTTGCAATGATTCTTTGAAGAGGTGACAAACTTTTAATGCAATTGTATATAAACATATTTATATGCTACAAGGTCCTCATAAAAAGTGAGGGCTTTATGATATGGTCCTTTTGAGATATTGGAAAAGTTGGAAACAATACCTATGGATTCACCTAGGGGTGAATGTAGAAAATTTCAAACTGACCCTTACATGTTGGATCAGGAAAATGAAAAATTCCTCTCTTATATAGAGGACTTAATACTAGATGCTTAGGTAGAGTTGACATAAGATATGGTTTTAGATGAGATATCTATAGCTATACTATAGGAGCAAAATGACCTTTATAAAATTGGTTTGAAATGACAACTTCCAACAAAAAATAAGCTATACACATGGGAGAAGGTAAAGAAAAATATTTCTCATCTCATTTAGTAAGAGATTTTAGAGAGCAAAAGCTCCCTAAAGTATGATCCATATAAGATCATTGAGCCCAACTCATTCTGAAGATGTGTAATTTTTTCCATGATCAACCTTGAGTTGACATGTGTCTCCTTTAAAATAAAAATAAATATTCTTAAATTAAAAATAAATGTTCTTTAAATAAATATTAAAAAATTGAATATACATGTTTGGTTAGTTTGCATTAAAAAAAATAAAAAAAGAAAGAGAGAATTGGTAAAAATATTTCACTCTTTCTCTGCACAATAAATAAAATATTTAGATATCCATGTGAAATAATATCATCTTACATCAAGTTAAAAAAAAATATAAACTTCTACTTTTGAGTATATAAAAAATTACACATGATATATGTGTGTATAAAATACATGGTTTGTGTTTATAAAATAGATGTAGTGTGTGTGTATTAATTACAATCAAGCTTTTAGAAGGATCAAACCAATGGAAGTACAACTTTATTCAATTTTTTCACTCTAAAAGAGGATTTGATCCCTCTTATCTCTTCCTAGAACCATGGTTAAGAGGGATGTATACTGGTTATATTATTTTTCATTCATCTTGATGATTTTAGAGTGGAAAAAGCTAGTGAATTATTTCACAAACCCTTTTTACCATTGGGGCATTGTTTGGGGAATTGAGATTGGAAACCTTCCAAAAGTTATTTGAGATATTGAATAGTTTTTTTGGAGTAACACTTTGTTGCTTAAGCCCAAGGAGTAACACTTTGTTTCTTAATTAACACAGAGAAAATAATATGTAAGAGTTTGATTAAAATAAATTTAAAATTTGATGTAAATAAATTTTAATATTTTTTAGAGTTGGAAAGCTAAAAGTTTCAAGGAAAGCCAACCGTTATAGAAGTCTAAGAGACGTCTTGTAATGTATTAATATGTATATTTTGTAAATAGAATGTACGGGACTTATCAAATTATTCTATTATGTTAGAGAGTTGTAACTCTTGAGTTTTATTCAATTATCTCATGGTTTTCCTGGTTATTGTCTAAGATTGAATTCGAAATTATGGAGAATACCTCTGCGTCTGATGCACAAGATAATCAAAGAATTCAGGGAATAGTCGATAAAGTACAATTGGCGATGGCAAAATTAGAGAAATCTTCCTTCTTTCGGGATTTTATGCAACAGATGCCAGACCCGGAACTGCTTGCACAAATAGAAAGGGCGATAGCCGCAGACCCACAGTATTCACAATTACAACTGGTTCTCTATGCCGTTGGAGGGATGGAGCGTGGACCCGAGTGCCCAACAGTGAAAATATGCCACATGCAGTTAGCATTTGTTATTTTATTAAGAGACAAATTCACATGGGTCAGTGATATTGTGGTGTACGATCCATCGGTGCCTCCTGTGCAGCCAAAAACTACCAATGCCTTCAACTGCACTTTTCTGCCTGTTAATGAACTTGGGAAACGGACGGTGGAGAGACCCACCTTATTTTTCATGCCTCGCTCCCCAACTGATCTCCTTGACAATTTGTTGTTTGCAAACTGGACGAGTAGCAATTTGAACAAGATTATCGTAATGTGCCACAGTTTTATGGAGATGAAGAAAATTATTCATATAAATCAATATCGGTATCTTCCTGCATGGAAACATTTGCAGGCCATTCTTCAGAGTGACAATATACTGCATGAAATGCCTCTTCCACAAGCAGAAACGTGGCCATCAAGTCTCTATCCGGATGGGCTAATTAAGATGGCATTCTGTGATTTTAGTTGGCATTTCTTCATCTTGGATGGTTAAGCTCTGAATATTCATAGTCATTTGGAGTAACAGTCTTTTAAAATAGCAAATGCTAATTGCGTGTGGCAGATTTCCACTACTGGGTACCCGGGTCCACGCTCCATCCCTCCAACGCCATAGAGAACCAGTTGTAATTGTGAATGTTGTGGGTGTGCGGCTGTCACCCTTTTTATTTGTTCAACCAGTTTGGGGTGTCGCATCTGTCGCTTAAAATCTCCGAAGAAGGAAGATTTCTCTAATGTTTCCACAGCCAATTGTACTTTGGTTACTATGTCTTGAATTCTTTTATAATCTTCTGTTTCTACATCAAAGGCAGAGGTGTTCTCCACAATTGCCATTTGTAGTTTGGCTACTTTGGCTACTATGTCTTGAATTCTTTGGCTACCATGTCTTTTATTACCTTCTCTTTCTACAAGAGAGGTAGAGGGATTCTCCATAATTGTCAATTCAGAATTACTGTTCACCACCTTAATGACCTTAATGACTATCAGGGGAAACTGTGGGATCATTCAATAAAACTCAAGAGTCAGAAATCTTTCAGTAGTCTACAGAATATCTTTATAAGAAGAGCTTCGGCGTAAATCACATATTTAGACTCCAAGGTCCAGGTCAAAACTAAATTAATAAACGTAACATTCTTTTTATTTTTATTTTTATTTTTATATTTGTTTTTATAGTACTAAGA
>APFE031438244.1:21113-58107 GCA_000404065.3 Pinus taeda
CCATGTTGCGGGATCCTTGCCATCAAACTTCCTCATATCGATTTTTGGAATATGGTGGGTCTTCGTTCCCACATTAGAGTCTATGAAATCATGATTAACATTTCTTTTGTTTGCATCATGAGTTTTCTTTACTACCTTTTCACCATTAGTAAGTATTTCTTGTAGAAAATTTATCAAATCTGTGTTCAAATCTGCCATGTTTGTCTTCAAATCTACCATATCTCTCTTCAAAGCTATCTTCAAATCTATCTTCAAATCATCCATCTTAGCTTCCATGCCCTTTATCTTAGATTCCACGCCATTTATCTTAACTTCTGTTAGTTTTTGTGAGAGTGACATTTGTTGCACTTGTTCTTGTAATTTTGATATATCATGTAGCATTTCTTTCTCTTCTTCATGAGTCATGCTAGAGCTTTCAGATTGCTTACTAGGTGTTTGCATTTTATTTCCTTGGGGCATTAGTTACCGATAATAATGCTCTACTATGCCCTTTGAATTCCTTCAAAATAAATTTTCAAACCAATCTTAAGCAAAATTTTAAAAGAATCTACACACTTTGTAGGAGCTCGATATTGCCTCTAATATATCTTTGTAATTTTGGATCATCCATTTTTGAAATTGTGACTTGCAGTAGCCCTCTATGTCCTCTTTCCAATGCCACCAGTCTGATGCAAATTTGATTCTCCAAGGAAGAGTTATGAAAAATCTCCCACAGTGGCCTGATTATAGACTATTTCAATAGAGCAAACTTGTACGATGTGCCACGAGTCACTGTTTCGACCGTTGGCTCTAAAAATTTTATAAAAGAAACTATAATCCATCCTGTTTTTGTACCTCCTTACAAAATTTCAATCCGATGCTTAGAGAGAAAGTTATAACGATTTTCACCAGGTCACCTGTTTGGAATGCAATTTAGGAGTTTGCAAAAAGACCAACTTCCTCAGATCATATATCCTAAAATGTAGCACAAAAAGCTCTGAAATTTGGACCCGAGGTTTAGCGCGATTTTTTTTCAAATGGGGTTTTTTTATCTTCTGAAACGTCATCGAAAAAATGTTATAGCGAAAATTCCATGATGACCTATTTGGAGCAGCGAAACCCTAGAATCCAAAGCTCTAATACCAAATGTTATGAAACTAGCTCAAGAAAAGATAGAAAAGATAGATCAATGCCTTAGAATTCAGCCTCTTTGAGAGAGCAACCTCCTTTACATTACATAAATGAACAATTCTTGGATGATTCAAATGAAAAAACCTCCTTTCTATATATAGGAGTCTAAGGAGTCACAATATAACCCAGTCAACCTAACAATAATAATAAAAATCCACAAAATAACAATAGAGGGATTCTATGGGGCATAGTAATAACAATATGGGGATAATAGGGACACACCAATATTAATAAGGGATGTAACTACAATAGTAATGGGGTAATCACTAGTATTATAGGGACCCAACATGTTTGCAACTTGATCATTGGTTGAACAATATTGCACTTCAAGAACATGGTCAGGAACGAGCTTTATGATGAAGAGAATGTGTAGTTCAATGCGTTTTCTACATTGATGTTGGACTAGATCTTTGCATAATTGAATGAAACTTTGATTATCAAACCAAAGTGTAGTCGGATGCTGCTTCTGAAAACCAAACTCTGATAGGATTTGATGAAGCCACAGGGCTTCTGTACTAGCTTCAACGACGCCATGATACTCTAATTCTACTGAAGAAAGAGAAATGGCACTTTGTTTCTTGCAAGCCCATGTAATAGGTCCAGAACCAATAGTGAAGAAATAACTTGCAGTAGACTTTGGATCATCAAGGTCACTAGCCCAATCATAATCTGTGAAACCAACCAATAGAGGAGATGCTCCTGCACTGTAATGAAACCCAAAATGAACTATACCCCAAACATAATGAAGTATTCTTTTAGCTGCTTTACAATGACTTTCATGTGGTTTGTGCATAAACTAAGCAACAAGGCCAACAACAAAGGAAAAGTTAGGATGGGTATGGGTCAGATACAAAAGTTTTCCAACAAGATGACAGTATAAGGTAGCATCAACTTGAGGGAAAGTAGAATTGACTAAAAGTTTTACTCCACACTGAAAGAGAGAAGGGGTTGGTTTATAGTCTTCCATGTGAAAGTGGCATAGAATATCACATGTATCCTAGGACTGAGAAAGGGAAATACCTTCTTTGGATTGAAAGACTTGAAGACCAAGAAAATAATGCAAGTGTCCTAAGTTTTTCATTTCAGATTATTTTTTAGGTTAGACTTGATATGGTTTATAAGGATGGGATCACTACTAGTAAGGATAAGATCATCAACATAAAGAAAAAGAATGATAAGGAACTTACCCAGTTTCTTGGTGTAGACAGTATTGTCAGGATGATACCCAAAAAATCTAGTATCTAAAAGAAAGCTATCCATCTTGGCAAACCAAGCTCAAGGGGCTTGTTTGAGACCATAAAGGTATTTCTTAAGCTTACATACAATGCTAGCGTATTCTTTTTTATAAAGCCATGGGGTTGTTCCATATATATTTATTTATGCAAGTCCCCATGCAAGAAGTGGATTTAACATCCATCTGATGGAATTCCCATTTGAAAGAGGTAGTAAGGGAAAGAAAAATGCAGATAGAGATCATTTTGGAAATAGGGGAGAAGGTTTCAATATAGTAAATGCCTTCAACTTGTGAAAAAACCTTAGCAATAAGATGAGCTTTATGTTTATCAAACTTTCCATTTGGTCCAAACTTGGCTATGTAAACCCATTTGCATCTAACAAGTTTTCATCCCTTGGGAAGCGGAACAACATCCTATGTATCATTTTCCAATAAAGAACAATATTATTCATTCATAGCTGCATCCCAATCTAGATCGCTTGAAGCTTCTCCAAAGTTGTCAGGATCATAATTTGCTGAAACTTGAGCCAATAAAGAAGAGGCTCTATCGAACTAAGAACGTGTACAATGTTGATCTATAGGATCACCTGCAAGAGCACTTGCTGCATCTTGAGTAGCATGGACCCATTTTGGAAGCTGAGGAGTTGAAGGAAGATCCCAAGAAGGTGGGGGAGGACTGTCATCATCGCTATCATTATCTAAAGAAGTAATATTTTCAAAAGTATAAGAGATAGAGAGAGGTGGCACATCCGTTGAACTAGGCTCGGAGGCCGATATATTTTCATCAAACTTTACATCTCTTCTAATGATAATATTTCTGGAGTTAGGTTGAAGAAGTATGTATCCTTTGTCATCCTCAGAATATTCAACAAAAATACATTTTTCACTCTTAGGTTCTAAGAATTTATGTTTCTCATCTGGAATATGGGCCCATGCTTCACTTCCAAAAATACAAAAGTTACTCACATCTGGTTTAATTGAGTTCCTTGCTTCTTCTGGAATGATATTATTTAAAACCTTAGTAGGAGTGCAAATTACTATGAAATTTTCACAATTAATTGCTTCTCCCCAAAAATTAAGACTAAGTCCTTTAGATTGAAGCATACAATTAGTGATTTCCTTTAATTTTTTATTCTTCCTTTTAGCTACACCATTTTTCTGTGGAGTATATGGAACAATAGGGTGCAACTAAATTCCATGCTCAGTGAAAAAGTTGATGAATTTGTTGTTAAAATATTCTTTGCCATTATCAGATCTTAGCTTAAGAATTTGATGTCCAGATTGTTTTTCATGAAAGGCCTTAAAGGCTAAGAATGTGTTAAAGACTTCACTCTTGAGTTTTAATAAGTATACCCAAATGTGTCCAGAGAAATCATCAATGAAAGTTACGAAACACATTTAGCCAAAGAATGAAAGAACTGGAAGGGGACCACATAAATCACTATGCACAAGATGTAAAGGGGCTGAGGCATGCCAAGAGGCATGTTTTTCAAAACTATCTCGATGATTTTTTTTGAGTACACATCTGAAACAAACACCATCTCTGCAAGATACCATAGGAAGACCTATCACCATATTTCTTTACATAGATTTTGAAGGGAGCGATAGTTTAGTGACCAAATCACTCATGCCAAGGTTTTCTCACTTCATCATTATGAGCAAAAAATACTAAGGGAAGAGTTGATGACCCAAATTTGTCACACTTATAAAACCTTGTAGAATAATCAACAATTCTAGTAGCTAAAATATATCTAGGATCTCTTCGGCCCTTAATTACAACATCATGAGGTGAAAATTCGACAGTTTTACCTTCACCTGAATGAGTTATTTGACATATAGATATAAGGTTGCAGGATACATTAGGAACACATAATACATCATTAAATTGACCATTGTCTACATGAATAGTTCCATATCCTAAAACACTAAGATATCTATCATCACCAACATATATATTTTTAGTGTTACAATCATTTAAATAAGAAAACATGGCTTTGTTTTTGGCCATGTGATAAGAAGCTCCAGAACCAATGACTCACTCATGAGAATGAGAAGAAGAAGATACATCTAGTGCATAACCAAACCGAGATGCTTGAAAACCACATCCAAAGTCCTATTCCTGAAGATGAAGTTGAATTTGAAGAGTGCTCCAAATGGATGTTATGCTTGTTCATTGCTACTTCCAAAGCTTCCATATTCTTAAATTATTTGGATTCTAAGTGTCCATCATGATTACAAAAGTTGCAATGTCTATCAGTCTTATTCCCTTTGTGTTTTTTTTCCTTATCATTTTGTTGAGTTGATTTTTCATTTTGAGACAGAAATTGCTTAGGACCTTTGTTTGGTTTAGGACAATTATTTTTAGGATGCTACTTCTTAGGACTCTTTGAACTTGGTTGTTGCTAGGCTGCTAAGGCTTTCTTAGAAGAGTTTCCGGTCTTAAGAAGATAAAGGTATAAGAGTTTTTCTTGTTCTCTTATTAAAGAGTCACAAAATGCATCAAAAGAGGGGGACTTATAGTCTTTTCCTTGAGAAATAAAGGGTTCTCTAGTGGAATGGAAGGTGGAAACAAACAAAGAGTAGGCTGGTCCTAACTTAGTAAGAATGGAATAGTTAAGGCTACCATATTCCTTCTTAACCTCAACACCTTCCACGAGAAGTCTAAGGGTCTTAAACTTGGACAAAAAATATTCAATGGAAGAAAAATTATTGGGCTCCAAAGTAAGCAACTTATTTCCGAGTTTATGGGCTCTAATTTCATTTTTAATTCCAAAAATAGTACTGAGATTTTTCATTTTTTCATCAGGGACTATCAATTTATGTGATATGGAATCTAAGGTCTGGAGAAATAGACATCCCTATTAACCCACGTGTTGTTAAGATTAACTAGGCATGGACTTTCCATTTTAAAATAAATTAAAGCTATAGATGTTGAAACTAAGTGTTCCAATGCAAATACCTCGAAAAGTTAGGCCAATTAAAAAAACAGCTCTTGAAACAACTTCCAGATGAAGAAGTTATGGCTTTTCGAAGAAAAATTGTTGAAGATGTCAAAGAACCATGTGACTGTTTGGAAGTTGATGATAATATTATATTTAAAAAAAAAATCCCCCCCTTTCCAAACTTAATCTAATTAGATCACCTTTAAAAAAATATTACTTTATGTAATCCAATTTTATAAATAAGTGAGGGTCACTTTTACAATGGTACTTTATGAACTATCCACTAAATTGTAACTTAAATAAAATATAAAGTGACTTTAGAATTATAAGTGACTCTATTTTTATAATGGGTGACAACACTTTTACATAAAGAAAATTTAAGACATAAGTTATATGTGCTTTTTGAAAAAGTAATTCAACAAAAAGAAAAACTTGAACCCAAGACCTCTATTCTCATAAAGTAACTTTACACCAAGTGAGCTAGTTAAAAGCTATGGTAAATGTTAAAAAGGAGGAAGGATTTTTTTATTTTTTTCACCGAAGCTTTGGGATGTGTGCTTGCTTGCTTTACTACCATGTATGAATTTATAGGGTAAGTTCCTTAGATTGAACATCAAAGGACAACACTCACAAATAGATCATAGATCAGTACACGAGTGTTCTTGATGTGGCTGAAACCCATTTTTTCCTACAAAACAAAAAAAAATTACAAAAACAAAACAAAAAAGAAAAAGTATCCAAGCCTTATGGATTAAAGCTAGATTTGGGTTTAGTCCCCGTGTTATCACCTGGATTGAACCTCAGGTTGAAGGAAGGTAATGCCAAGCTAACCACAAACCACACTTAGCCAAGTAGCTAGCCATACTAGGCCGGGAGAGGGCTCTCTCCGTAAGGATCTCAACCAAGATGATTGGATTAGGAAAATGATTTTAGGCTAGGTATAGTAGCACAAAATTTTGATTGGATTTTGAAGGGATTTTGTTGGATCAGGAGGAGCTGGACAGTTAGGGCTAGAGAATTAGGTAAAAATTGCAGGGTGTTCAATGGGGCAAGGTAGGCATGAGGTTTAACACTCTAGGGCTTGATGGGTGAGGTGTTTAATACTGGTGAGAAGCTAGGAAGAGCATGTGATTACCATGGATCCTTCCTAAATAGTAGAAAACACAATAATGGTGAATGGTGAATATTTCCCCAAAGTAGAGTAGTGATGTTATGGATTTTTCCTAACAACTTGAAAACATTCACTTAGAAGATATGAAATGATTAATGAAGTACACATAACATATTAACATATGATCATAAGAGAAGAAACCGAACTAAACTCCATACCACATGCATCCCAAAGAAATAGCTGTAATTTTTATTAATCTCCTGCTAAACTGCTACAAAATGATGTACAATCAAGGTATAAGCATCTAGCTGACTCCAACCCTTTACAATGAAAAAGGAGAAGCAAATATAGGAATTGTTTCAACCTCCTCCCATCCTCAGGGGTTGAATTCCTAAGATGAGGAGCTAATCTAACCAATACTAAACAAGAAAGAGGAATATAAGCATCTTAACAACTTGCCTCTAAAAGTGAAAAACTGATTCATTTGAGCTCAAATTCACTTTTAATTCAATGAATCTACCCTATAATACTAATTATCCATCATATTTACATGCCAAGTCATCACTTACAATGGTAAAACATCCTCCATGAGAGAAAATCCATGAACACGGTCAAAAAATGGAAAACTAACCACCCTATGCAAAATTTGCCCTACGCGCAGTGCAACTTTCAAGTCCCTTTTGGAGGCCTTTCCGGCATCGAAATTGAGCTCATGATAGCTCATTGGAAAGGTCTTAAAGTATATTTTCCAAACCACTTAAAATTTATTCATTTTAAGCTCATTTGACCCCTCAAAACGTGATTCTCCCAAGAATAGTTCTGTGTGTCCAAAAAGTGGCAGAAATGTCATTTTTATGATGTTTTTTGACCTTTTGGTGGATCTGTTCTACCCAAAAAAGTTAGAAAATCCATAGGGTGTATGTACTCATCACTTGGAATCCAAAACAGCAAGCCATTTGTGCATTGGGTGCCCCTAGGAAAAGCATAGAGCCAGTGGCACTGCGCATTGATGCAGATTTTCTGTGTGTGCAATTTCCAAAATGTGCAAAAAACAAAATCTTATCCAAACCTGACCAAAATTGGTGAGAAGCACCACCATCAAGCATCTTGATGAGCCAAGGAAGCTTCAGTAAGCAACATAATCCTATCCTCATCTTTTTTTCTCTTTTGAGCCTGCCTTAGCCTAGCTTTCATCTTTTTGATCCTCATGTTGGAAATTTTGTTTTGGGTCCTGTATTGGTAGACCATGTGCCTGATCATCTCGTTGTCCCTATTGGCCTTTTGAAATAGCTCCTGTACATGTAAATTGATTCTCTCAAGCCAAGTCTCTCTATCATCCTCAATTTCCTTCTCAATAGGAGACAAAGTGACCAGTGCCTCCTTGTCACCTTGTCATTTTACCTTGAGAAGTTCCAACTCCATGAGGACTTGCTTGTCACTCAATTGCTTATTCTCTTGTTCCAAATATGTGATGACATACTTGGCTCTCACCAAGTTGTCCATCAATGCTTGGATTTGAGCCTCTTTCACCTGTATGATGATGTTTTCTTTTGGTTGCTTCATCCTGAGCCTCCAAGTCAATTGTCTTTATGATATGATGAATATGATGTTGCTCTGGCTCATCGTGCTCTGTCAAATCAAAGTCTCTCTCTTCCTCCTCATCATCAAAACTTTCCTCCGACATCTTTTCTTTCCCTTTGTGTAGTTACTGCACCTGTACCTATTGTGTTGATGAAGAAGGCAAATCCCCTTCCACATCCTGTGGAGCTAGCATTTTTCTATGAGTTGATGAAGAAGGCAAGGTCCCTTCCACATCTCGTGGAGAAAACACTTGCCTATTAGCTACAAACAATCTCCTTGTTCCCCTTTGATATGTCATGTAAGTCTCGAGCACCTCAATAGCTCTAGTCTCTTTGGCCTTCTCATATGTCCATGTTTGCAAGGTTTGAGGTTGTGCACTCCTAGAAAAGGAATGAAGGGAGTGAGTGAGAGTGATTTAGGAGTGAGAGAATGGGTGATGACCTTGTGAGGTAATTTGGTAGACTAGAAAAGGAAGAGAAGGATATGAATTATGAAAGTGAGAGGGAGGGCTTGGTTTGTTTGAGATATTGTTGTTTGGGAAGAGGGATAAAGGGATGTGAATGTTATGGAATGAAATAGGGAAAGAGTTTAGAGTTTTAATGATAGTAGATAGGACAAGTAATTGGGGTTTTAGGGTTTAGGCATAACCAAGGGAGAATTTAGGGTTTGGCATTTGCCATCGGTAATTATGTTTAAAAGTTTGAATGCACACCAATAATGTAGTATGGGAGGACAACTTACTTGTATGAAGGGAAGAGAGGGAAATCTTGAATTTTTTATGAAGTTTGAGGCCTTTCTGGCCCTTCTGCTCAATGCATAGCGTCAACCCACTGACGCGCAGTGCTACCTCTTGAACGTGCAGCGCCACTTCCTAAACACGTAGCGCCACTTCAAGACAACTTTTTCCTACCTTCCTAGTGTCAAAATTATACATGGTATAGCTCGTTGGAAAGCTTGTCGAGTCTACCATCCAGAACATCTTGAATTTTTAACTTTGGAGCTGATTTTCCTTGTCAAAAGTGCAATCTCCCAAGACGGGTCAAAATGTGAAGAATGAGGCTGCCAAAATGCAGTGTTGTTTCAGTCAACGTTTGGAGGTCTTCTTCAACTCCAAATTAAGCTCATGATAGCTCATTGAAAATATCTTTGTGTCGAGTTATCATTTGACTCATTAAGAAAGTCTTTTGGACATCCCATCTAGGAGAAAAATTGATTTTACCAAGGTCACTCCAGAAGGGTAGCAACTCTCCTTTGGCAAATGATTGCTTGGACATTTCTCCCAAACCATGTGATCTATGTAAAAACTGAAGGAGGGTTTTCTTCTTGAGTCTATGATGAGCAAAAACCTCTCTCACTTTTGTCAAATTGGAACAAGGGATTTGTAGAAATCATGGGAAATGAAGGGGATCAGGGGCTTATAATTTCTTGAGAAAATTTCGGGAAGTAGGGAGTGATGTTAGGAAGGAGGGGAAAGTATAATTTCAAGGATTGAGTGAGGGGAAGGGGTTGAAAAGGGAAAAACATAGGCCTGACCTAGAAAATTGTCAAATTGTAGCAATATGCTAGGGTTTGTGGGAAAATGATGAATTTGAGGGATATAAGTGATGGGAATTGTTTAAGAAGGTATATTAAGGATAGGGGAAGGTGTATGAGCATTGGGATACACGTTTTTGTTGATGATTTGACCATCCACGAAAAATTACCTTCAAAACCCTAGGAGAGGGAAATGAGCCTTACTTAAGCACAACTGAAGCACAAACAAGGTGTAAAATAACCCATTGGAACTTGAAACAATGATGACAAATATTTGAATGATGGTATACTAAGACAAATGGTGACTTGAATGAATACTTGGAAAACTTTGGAAGGAGTGAAAACAATCCTAGACCTAATACCTAGTGACCAACTTGAAGACTCACTGAAATGACAAAATTTGACTTTGACACCCTAAGACCACTTTGTAAGAGCATGTTTGATCATTGGTGGAAAGCTGAAAGGACTAACACTAACATTGGCTCCATTGAGGATGGTATCTCCTTAGAGGTGCCAAGAACACCATAGACCAAGTTTCCTTATCCATTGGGCATGGAGTAAAAAAAAACTCAATCTGAAAATACATGATTGAATACTAATGACTGAAATACACAAAATGACTTTTACTCAACTAAAAACTGACTTGATACTAAAACACAACTCACAAACTGGAAAAGATGCTCAAAATGGAGCTTATTCAATAAAACCTACTCTAACTATTCCATTCATCACCTTATCAAGTGAAATGAAACAACCAAGGCAACCAGGTAAGCATTCTGGCTGCTGTTTGAATTCTCCACAAGTGTTTGTTTATGAGCAAGAAGAAAGAACTACTGAAATGTAACTCCCATGAAAAATGGTAAACAGATCCAAATTTTCCCATATTGAATAATATGGATTCTCTATTAGAATCCAAAAATACTGCATGAGGATATTGAAATTCATGTGCACTGGGATTTAGCCCATCCAATGGATTACTTTTCTTCTCCTCATACCATGAATGCAAACTTTCATCTGAGCTTTATAATGAGACTCCTACTGAAAATGAAAAAGAAACTGACTACCAGATCAAGTTTGTATCAATACTTTTTTCAAGTTCACAGTTAGCTAATGGAGAAGGACTTTGACTATAGACATCATCCAACACATCGGCTATTGGATCATGAAAAAATTGAAAAGACTATTGCAACCCATTTTCTATTGGTTCTAATGAGATTGCATGATTTTCTATAGGCTGCTCATTCGAAGATATACTATGCAAAATTCCCTTCAAAAACTGAAATAATTCAAAACATAATGGCACGAAATCATCTTGCATAATTTGATCATATGTTCTAGCTTCCAGGTCTTCATCTGCAACCTAACATTCAATGGAATTTGGGGGCTGAAAATCTAGATATGGGAAGTCTTGAACAAGGATTTCATTGCCCTCTAGATGGTCAAGATCAAAACTTATCGATGGTTGATTTCTGATTGCACGAAAGTTGTCTTTGATGAATTGAAACAAAGTAAAACAAAAAGGCAAAGATCCTTCACTTACTTCAAAATTTTATGCACTTTCCTCCTCACTTCCATAGCTGATATGCATCGGCTAATCACCAAGCTGCTGAAAGTGAAGTTCCTCCTTCCACAAACTAGCTACTGTTTTGTCTGCAAGACTAGCTTATGTTTGAAGAACATAATCATCATCATATTGATCAAACTTAGGCAAATCATCAGTATCAAACACTTTACCAAGAATACATGTCAGATCAATAGATCTCTCTTTTGCAAGCTGATCTATAAAACAATCATTATCAGATCTATGACAACTGGGATAAGAAAAGAAATGTTTTGGATCAACCACTTGTTTTTATTCAATTAGCGAGCCATGTTCTTGAACATCATAATCATTATTTTTGGTGATCTTTTGCATCATCTCTTCCGTTGCACTTACCAAAATGTCGAGCTTTACCTCTAAAGATGTTGATTCATCTGGATCTATGTTCTTTCTCTCTTCTTCCTTCAACTTTTCCCTTCTGATCAGGAAAATAGCCTCTACATCTACTACACTATTTTTCATCTCTTCAAGTGTTGCAAGGTTCCTTTCTCTCGGCTAAAACTCCATTTCTGGATCAAAGGCATCCGGGTAGTGTAAGAGGGAAAATCGAGGAGGAGGCCTTATATTAGTAGGAATCGAAAAATAGACTTGGTTAAACCTGGCAGAAATCTGTTGTACTGTCTCCCCTAGTAGTCTTTCCAACTGGTTATACTCTTCTAGAATCAATAAAGGGGTCTATCTAACCACCCACTTGTCGAGGAAAACTTTGACAAATTGTTGGAAATATGAGATGCTCGCATCAGGCAGGGTTTCAAATCAACTCTTGACTTTGCCTTGCAAAAAAAGAGAAAAAAACCTAATACTGACATCCTCTTCATCAACTTCAAAAAGGTCAAGAAAAGACTCAAAATTCAGTACATGTCTCTCAGCAGTGATGTTTTCACATTCACCATCAAATCTTGGTGGATATAGGTAACGATTTTTAAGGAAAGCATGGGATATAAGAGGTAAAATCAGAGGCTTGTATCTATCTGGAATTTTACAAGGTATAGGAGTATATAAAAAAGCTGTAGAATTATTCTTGATCTCTTGAGTCTTATCAATTTGAAGGTGGTCATCATAAGATTCAAAGGAAGGGTCTTGATCAAGACCAAAGGCATGCGAATATTTTGTATTCGCAATTTTCAAAGGGAAGGAATCACATGTAGGTCTAGGATATTTTCTCAAATACAATATACTTTGTAAAGCCTTCTTGAAATTCTCGGGAAAAGAGAAGAAATAATTTATAACAAAGAACGTAATGTCTTGAATGAAATTCCAACTTGAATACATGATCGTTCCATATTGTCCTTTCATGTTTTTTCTGGTCGGGTTCATCCTCGAATGGAGTCCTTGGATCTGATCTTGAAACTGATTTGGAGTCGCCAAGTGAATTATTTTAGCCTTCCGGTGTCTGATCGTTGTCCACGATCAACAATTAGATCTAGATATGAACATGATACATTTTACCGAGGAACATAAAACTACGATGCCCAGTACGGTCGCCACTATGTTATCACCTAGATTGAACCTCACGTTGAAGGAAGGAAATTTCAGGGTAACCACAAACCACGCTAAGCAAAGTAGCTAGCCTTACTAGGCCGAGAGAGGGCTCTCTCCATAAGGATATCAGCCAAGATGACTGGATCAGGAAAAGGATTTTAGGCTAGGTATAGTAGCACAAAGTTTTGATTGGATTTTGAAGGGGTTTTGCTGGATCAGGAGGAGTTGGACAGTTAGGGCTAGGGAATTAGGTCAAAATTGGAGGGTGTTCAATGGGGTAAGGTAGGCATGAGGTTTAGGACTCTAGGGATTGATTAGTGAGGCGTTTAATACTGGTCAGGAGCTGGGAAGAGCATGTGATTACCATGGATCCTTCCTAAACTATAGAAAACACAATAATGGTGAATATTTCCCCAAAGCAGAGCAGTGATGTTATGGATTCTGCCTATCAGCTTGAAAATATTCACTTAGAAGCTATGAAATGATTAATTAAGTAAACATAACATATTAAAATATGACCACAAGAGAAGAAACTAAACTAAACTCCATACCACATGAATCCCAAAGAAATAGCTGCAATTTTTATTAATCTCCTACTAAACTACAACAAAATGATGTACAATCAAGGCATAAGCATCTAGCTGACTCCAACCCTCTACAATGAGAAAGAAGAAGAAGATATAGGCATTGTTTCAACCTCCTCCCATCCTCAGGGGTCAAATCCCTAAGATGAGGATCTAATCTAACCAATGTTGAACAAGAAACATGAATATAGGCATCTTAACAACTTGCCTCTAAAAGTGAAAAACTGATTCATTTGAGCTCAAATTCACTTTTAATGCAATGGATCTACCCTCCACTACTAATTATCCATCATATTTACATGCCAAGTCATCACTTACAATGATAAAACATCCTCATGAGAGAAAATCCATGAACACAGTCAAAGAATGGAAAACTAGCCATCCTATGCAAAATTTGCCCTACGCGCAACACCACTGGCCCAACACGCAGTGCCACTTTCAAGTCCCTTTTGGAGGCCTTCCTCGCATCCAAATTGAGCTCATTATATCTCATTGGAAAGGTCTTCAAGTGTATTTTTGAAAACACCTAAAATTTATTCATTTGACCCCTCAAACCTGTATTCTCCCAAGACTGGTTCTGTGTGTCCAAAAAGTGGCAGAAATGTCATTTTTATGGTGTTTTTTGACCTTTTGGCGGACTAGTTCTGCCCGAAGAACTTAGAAAATGCATAGGGTGAATGTACTCATCGCTCTGAACCCAAAAATGTAAGCCATTTGTGGATTGGGTGCCCCTAGGAAAAGCGTGGCATTGGTGGCGCTGTGCATTGAGGCATATTTTCTGTGTGTGTAATTTCCAAAATTTGCAAAAAACAAAATCTTCTCCAAACCTAACCAAACTTGTTGCTCAAGACAACAATCAAGCATCTTGATGAGTCAAGGAAGTTTCAACAAGAAAACTAATCCTATCCTCCTCTTTTTTGCCCTTTTGAGCCCGCCTTAGCCTAGCTTTCATCTTTTTGATCCTCATGTTGCAAATTTTTTTTCAGGTCCTGTAGTTGTAGACCATGTGCCTGATCATCTGTTTGTCCCTATTAGCCTTCTACAATAGCTTCTCTAGGTGCAAATCGACTCTCTCAAGCCAAGTCTCTCTACCATCCTCTATTTCCTTCTCAATACGAGACAAAGTGACTAGTGCCTCCTTGTCACCTTGTCGTTTTACCTTGAGAAGTTCCAGCTCCATGAGGAGCTGTTTGTCACTCAACAGCTTATTCTCTTGCTCCAAATATGTGATGACATACTTGGCTCTCGCCAAGTTGTCCATCAATCCTTGGATTTTAGTCTCTTTCTCCTGTATGATGATGTTTTCTTTTGGTTGCTTCATCCTGAGCCTCCAAGTCAATTGTCTCTATGATATGATGAATATGATGTCGCTCCACCTCATCACGCTCTGTCAAATCAAAGTTTCTCTCTTCCTCCTCATCATCAAAACTTTCCTTCGACATCTTTTCTTTCCCTTTGTGCAGCTTCTGCACCTGTACTTGTTGTGTTGATGAAGAAGGCAAGGCCCCTTCCACATCCTGTGGAGCTATCATTTTTCTATGAGTTGATGAAGAAGGCAAGGTCCCTTCCACATCCTATGGATCAAACACTTGCCGATCAGCTGCAAACAATCTCCTTGTGCCCCTCTGATATGTCATGTAAGTCTCGGGCACCTTAGTAGCTCTCGTCTCTTTGGTCTTCTCATCTGTCCATGTTTGCAAGGTTTGAGGTTGTGCACTCCTAGAAAAGGGATGAAGGGAGTGAGTGAGAGTGATTTAGGAGTGAGGGAATGGGTGATGACCTTGTGAGGTAATTTGGTAGACTAGAAAAGGAAGAGAAGGATATGAATTATGAAAGTGAGAGGGAGGGCTTGGTTTGTTTGAGATATTGTTGTTTGGGAAGAGGGAAAAAGGGATGTGGATGTTATGGAGTGATGTAGGGAAAGATTTTAGAGTTTATTGATAGGTGGTAGGAGGAATAATTGGGGTTTTAGGGTTTAGGCATAACCAAGGGAGAATTTAGGGTTTGACATTTTCCATGGGGAATTATGTTTAAAAGTTCGAATGCACACCAAAAATGTAGTATGGGAGGGAAAATTACTTGTATGAAGGGAAGAGAGGGAAATATTGAAGCTTTTATGAAGTTTGAGGCCTTTCTGGCCTTTCTGCTCAATGCGCAGTGCCAACCCACAGATGCGCAGTGTCACCTCTTGAATGCACAATGCCACTTCTTGAACGTGCATTGCCACTTCAAGATAACTTTTGACTGCTTTCCTGGTGTCCAAATTAGGTGTGGGATAACTCCTTTGAAATATTTTTGAGTTTAATTTCCAGAAGATCTTGCACTTTTCGATTTGGAGCTCATTGGCCCTATAAAAGGCTCAATCTCCCAAGACTAGTCAAAATGTGAAGAATGAAGCTACCAAAATGCAGAGTGTTGTTTCAGTAAACTTTTGGAGGTCTTCCTCAACTCCAAATTGAGCTCATGCTAGCTCATTGAAAATATCTCTGTGTCTAATTATCTTTTGACTCATCAAGCAAGTCCTTTGGACATTACATCTAGGAGAAAAATTGATTTTACCAAGGTCACTCTAGAAGGGTAGCAACTCTCCTGTGGAAAATGATTGTTTGGACATTTCTCCCAAACCATGAAACCTGTGTAAAAACAAAAGGATGTTTATCTTATTCAGTCTAGGATGGACAAAAAACTCTCTCACTTTTGTAAAATTCATATTTTCTTTCTCAAAAACATCATTTGAATAAAACCTATCCCGATGTGTGGAACAAGGGATTTGTAGAAATGAAGGGAAATGAAGGGGATGAGGGGCTTATAATTTCTTGAGAAAATTTTGGGAAGTACGGAGGGATGTTAGGAATTAGGGGAAAATATAATTTCAAGGATTGAGTGAGGGGAAGGGGTTCAAAATGGAAAAACATAGGCCTAACCTAGAAATGTGTCAAATTGTAGCAATATGCTAGGGTTTGTGGGAAAATGATGAATTTGAGGGGTATAAGTGATGGGAGGTGTTTAAGAAGGTATATTAAGGATAGGGGAAGTTGTATGAGCATCAGGATACAAGTTTTTGTTGATGATTTGACCATCCAAGAAAAATTACCTTCAAAACCCTCGGAGAGGGAAATGAGCCTTACCTAAGCACAACTGAAGCGAAAACAAGGTGTAAAATAACCCATTGGAACTTGAAATAATGGTGAAAACTCTTTGAATGATGGTACACTTGGCCGAATGGTGACATGAACGAATACTTGGAAAACTTTAGAAGGAGGGAGAACAATCCTAGACCTAATACCTAGTGACCAAAGTTTACTTGAACACTCACTGAAATGAAAAAAATTGACTTTGACACCCTAAGATCACTTTGTAAGAGCATGTTTGATTGCTGGTGGAAGGTTGCAAAGATTGACACTAACACCTCGGAAACTAGATATTTTCCTCAATGTTTCTGATCTTCCAAGATCACACAAAGGCATGGTGGAAAATAGCATATGCATGAGAAAAGTCCTTTCTTTCTGTTTCTGGTTTTCCCAGATCACAGAGAGTCGTGTTGCTAAGAGTATATGCAGAAATGAAAGGTATATATCCATTAATAAAAAAAAATTAGATGACTATAAACCAAAATAAACATAGAGATAAATAACTACAACTGCAAATAAAGGCTATATACTTCTAGATCTTACAAATGATGTAGCTAGGGCTACCAAAAACCTTTTTGCATGAAATGAAAGGGGTTCCTCACTAAAACATATGCTCCTAACACAATATAGTAGTCCTTTCATCCCAAAAGTAGTTAGAAATAATAGATACATGAAACAACAGTCAGATTTGGTTGTACTAGCTTTGGATTTGGATCACCAATAGATGTGGTGCTCGAATGGCTCTAGCACCATGTAGGAATTTACAGGGTAAGTTACTTAGATTTAACACCAAAGGGCACCACTCACAAATAGATCACAGATCAATACAGTAGTATGCTTGATGTGGTTAAAATCCTCAAAGAGGGAAATAGTCCATGATCTGAGCCAACATGACCACTTCATGCAATATTCTTAATAAAAATAAAGAAAATTTACATAAGCTTCTATCGTAAATAGTCCCAGACAAATGATCTTGCATGATCTTTAAATAGAGATCCTAGACCGATCAGGCATTAAGCCACAGATGAAGTATCGATAATACCAAGGAGAGAATGAACCATCAGATCACTTCATGTCTAGAACATATCATGACGTCAGATTGTAAGTTACAAAAAGTAAATACTAAAGAAACACACTATACCTAACTATACACTAGACCAAATTATACTTAATTATTTCCTATGTGTCAGAATATCCTTACACTTGTATCTCAAGATTTACTGAAATCCAAACCCATTTCAGTAGGCCCTAAACTGAAACTTCTACCTCTGGCTTTACCGTTTATCCTGCGAAAATCGGTCAAGGGATTCCTAGGCCTTTGGGAATGGAACTTGAGACCACCTCTACCTCAGATTCTGAAATCCATCTAGAAAACTACTGCTCACAACCTAAAATAAACATCCCAACACTATGACATCCTAAAAAGGCAAGGCTAGGCTGAAAACCAGTGTCATGACTTGGCAAAACCATGCCACCAATAGCAAGCGAAACATACACCAACATGCAAAGCCATGCATATCCAAACTATCTAGGAAATCACACATGCAAAAGGTTACATGCAAGTCTTCCTATTGAAGCTTCTTGATCTTGTTTCCTTCCTTGATCCTTGCATGCTTTCCCTTTTCATTGCTTACTTTTCCTTTCCCTCCAAATTTAGAATGCTTCCAAGAAAACTCTAAGTGACCAAAAGTGTGTGAGAGAGAGAGTAATGAGAGAGCTCCAAAATTGAATTGACAAAATCTTAAGTTTACAAAAGCCATGAATTGATCCTCTAAAGCCTTTTTATTGATGAAGCCTCTATTCTCTTTATATTTATTCCTCTTAGTAATTATTTATGTTATGCAGTAAATTCTTAACAATTGGTATCAGAGCTAGATATTGGTTTCAAAGAGATTCTTTGATGCCAGGGGTTTATAGTGCCCGATGAGATCAATGCAGCCTTTTTTCAGATCTGGGCCTAGAAAATAATGGTGGAACAATCGTACGTGGAAGAACCTTGAGGAGAATGTGCGGAAGATAGTGTCGTAACTACCAAGGATAGCAGTGGATTTGCGATATTTACCGGTTTGGAACATGATGACGAATTGTTCGGGATTCATGTGGTTATTTAAAGAAGGTCAGCAGAAGAAAATTGTTTGTTTTCTGCTACGTGAGGCCACCGGTGCTGGAATCTACGAGATTCTCATCAGGCTCATAGTTGGAGTGGTTTGATAGAAGTTTTTGAGCACATCAAATTGAGAGATGATGGATCAAAATCACAGCAGCAATAAACAAAAAATTTAATGAAGTCAAAATTATTGCATGTAAATGTGCATACTACTGTAAGACCTGTCAAGTCATGTGTATCGCTCCATGATCACCGGTAAAGTCTGGGTTAGACCTAGGTGATAGGGGGGATGTCAGGTTAACAATACCCTAGGTAAAAACTCTGAGGGGGGTAAGAGCTAGAGTGAGCGGGACTGTCTCACTTAGCAGGTTTTGCTAGAGTTAGTCAAGGAACCCCAAGTCAAGTTTAAGGGGGGAATTTTTAGGTAAACCTGACTTAGGATAGAGTCAAGGTTGACCTGGTTAAACAGTGATGGTTTTGGGGCACATGGTATTGGGCACCCATAGTATTTTTTCCGTGGTATTATATGCAATGGAGCTTATAAAAGGCTGGAAGGACTTCATTGTAATGCAAGACCTGGAGGTGAGCGGTGAAGGCTCACTTGGTCAGATTGGCTAGGGTTTTGGCCAATGCTAATAAGATCTTATTAGGTTGGGTTTTTCCCCAGATTTGGGGTTTTCCCAAATAAACATTTGTGTTTATGTGTTTATGGTTATTGCTCGGTATTTTTATATTTATTCCTCTCAATAATTATTTATGTTATGCAATAAATTTCTTAACAACATGCAAAAGGTTACGTGCAAGTCTTCCTGTTGAAGCTTCTTGATCTTGCTTTCCTTCCTTGTTCCTTGCACGCTTTCCCTTTCCATTGCTTACTTTTCCTTTCCCTCCAAAGCTAGAATGCTTCCAAGAAAACTCTAAGTGACCAAGAGTGTGAGAGAGAGAGAGAGTAATGAGAGAGCTTCAAACTTGAATTGACAAAATCTTAAGTTGACAGAAGCCATGAATTGATCCTCTAAAGCCTTTTTATTGATGAAGCCTCTATTCTCTACATTTTCCATTATTTTCCTATATTTTCCTCCTTACATGCAACTTGTGACCTTTCACCTTAATTTTTTCCTAATTTCCTTCATTTTCATAAATAAATGTGCCAAAAATTCCTTTTTTTTCCTTTTAATGCCTTTGCCTTAGCATTTACTAATTTCCTTAGCAAAAAAAAATATCTAGTGATGCCCACTAGGATATCTTTGACCAACATTCAAATTGGAATAAATGTTCCTTAAAGTGGTCTTATTTTGCCTTTATTAACTTTTATTACATGAACTTAGTGACTGCAAAATTGTGTAGTTTAAGAAGTGAAAGCGAGCTTTGAGCTTTGAGACTACACAATGCATAGTTTAGGCTATACTAAGGAAAAAAACTACACAATTATTGAGATCAATGTGATAGGCTGAGAGGATGAGCACTAGGTGAGCACATTGTGCAGTTCCCAAAGACAAGGGAGACTGGGCCATTACAAAATTTTGTAGCTCAGTGGATCAAGGGATTATCTTGAGGCTAGTGACTACGCAATGTGTAGTTAGGGTCAGGATGGGAGGAGGAATTGCAAAATTATGGGAGCCAAGGTCAGGGTTTAAGCATTGAAATTGTGTAGTGCAACAGTCTTGGGTGGTAGAAAGTGTGCATTGTACAATTCCAATAGGCAAGGACATAACTAGAGGATTGAGACTATGTAGTGTGTAGTCCAGTGAGGCCAAGTGAAGCTAGGTTTATTGGCTAGGAATCTTTTTAGAAAATGGCTAAGTGCGAGATCGGTGAGACTGATATGAACAGTGATAAGACTTCGAATGTGATCACATGCTTAGAATAATTGATTAAAAAATGACATAGATAATCTAGGGCACATGAAAAGACATTTCCCTCCTTGTGGAAGCTTTATGACAACTTACGACAAGTGCTACACTTAAGATACACTTTACGATGACCGTGACGACACTTGTACGATAGTGCTTAAAACTTTGGAAATGAGTGCAAAAAATGTTTACATGGTTAGGAAAACTCATTTACACAAATGTGACCTCTTGAAACCTCCAAAATAGGCTTATATACATAATGCAATAGCTAACATGCAAAAATATGACATTTTGCTTATCTTGTAAAGGGGACAAAAAATCCTTAAGAAAACACATGGAATAAGTTTGAAAGTTTGTGACAACAATGTATAAGACTAAAGAAGGCTAAAAAATTGGGCATAGGAAAAAAAAATTAGAGGGTTTTATAGTAGCAACAATACTTTGTGACACATTGGTAGAATTCCAACTTCTCTTCCTTGGTTAACTCTTCTGTAGGGTCTTGGTTCTTTGGGGAGTATTGATTCATCTTGTAGATTACTTTGGTATCCCCACTTGCCCCATGAATAAAAATGGTCCCCTTTATACCTCTCTTTTGGTTGAACACATCATAGGATTCAGTGATATCACACAATTTCAAGTTAGGAAGGGTAGTGAAGTTCATGAGCTTAAGATTTTTAGAGTATGTTTTTTTCCTCTTTGGTGATGCTCAGCTGCGAGCAAGCCTAGAAAATACCCTGATGGATTCACTATAGGAAATCAAAAATTTCATGACTACCAGTGAGCCTAGACAATACACTGGTGCAGTATCTTACTTCACCTCTCTACGCAAGAAGCCTTTCTCTTTTTTCACCTTTATTTATTTATTTTATAGGACTCTCCATTGACACTTATTCATTTTATGGTTAGAAGAGGGATCTCATATTATTGAGAGTAGAAGAGGTTCTTCCTTCAAAGAAGCATATAGAGAACTCTGATTTAGGTTTTCTCATTTATATTTTTCCCCTTCTCTTCCTCTACTGATTGGATAGGCATTACAACACCGAAATTTAAAAATCGAGTGTGGGCATGAGATTTTCTTGAATAAACATAGGTTCATGGTTTAACCAAAAATATCCTTACGAATGGATCATGTTTTCTGTCAAAACGTCATCAACCAAAAGATATAACCAACACTAGGAAGATGGATAGAAGGTTAGTCAACTTTTCTAGTGTCACAATACTCTCTTTTAACTCAGCTACACACACAAAAGTCGAGAGACACGTTGACATAAAAAAATTATTTACACGAAAAAAATAGAAAAAAATCAAGTAACAAAGAAAATACCATGTACATAGTGTAAGGCACAGCCCAAGATCATCATTGAAAATAATGCTTTAAGTCTTGGCCATTGATGAGGAGAGAGTCAACCCTCTCGTCAAGTGATTATAGACGATATGTATGTTGGCCAATATTTTTGTAAGCTGTGAATGGACCAATCCACAGAGATTGAAACTTGGTGTGTTTTCCTTTGTCCTCATGGGCTTTATCCCACTTCAAGACTAAGTAACAAACACTAAAGTTATTCTTTCGTGTATACTTCTTGTCAAACTACCTCTTGATACAGTTCTTATGGAGTAAAAATCCTTCTTTTTCTTTCAGCCTTTCTTCCTACAACTTGTGAAGGGTGTTTATCCTACACCACAATAATAAGCATGGCTTCCCTTGGGATTCTTATGAAAGTTGGAGAGAGAACAAGTAAATGTTAGGAGGGAGGATGGATTTGTTTCCATACGACAGGAAGTAAGGGGAGGTGCTTAGAGAGGGCTTTGACCTAAATCGATAACCCCATAAATCACTTACCAAAGTGGAGTGCCAGTTCCTTTGTTCAAAGAATATGGCCTTTCTGATGACGCAAATGAGGTCCTTATTTGTGGACTCAACAAGACCATTCCCCTACGGATAATAGTTAGTTGAATGATTCAACAAAATTCCATTTTATAATGCAAAATCATAGACTTTTAGTGATGAAAAGTATGTCTCATTATTGAAAATAAGTGAAGTAGGAATGTCGAACTTGGAAATCATATTATGCTGAAGGAAATTGATGAATTCTCGATAATTCACCTATTTAAGATGAATTTCTTCTATCCACCGCGTAAAGTAGTCTATGGTAGTTTCAATTTGATGAATGCAAAAATATTTCTCCAATGACATATAAGCCCCACTGTTGAAAAGGTTATTCAATTGCGATAGGCTACAATGGGGTGGTTGAATTTTTATTTCGACCAACACACCCTTGATAGACCGAACACTTATAAGTATAAGCGTGAGTATATTTGAATAATGTAGGCTAGTAGAAACCGACCAACATGATTCTATGCACAGTTGTGTTGCTCGTAAAATGTCCCCTGACTAGTCCATCGTGGAGATCACACAATACTTTCTTTGAATCATGCACTTCTAAACACCTGAGAAATACTCTATTATGGCACTTTTTGAAGAGAATCCCACGCACCAATTGGTAATATAATGATTTGAGTCTAAGTGCCCTCTTTTGTCATGCAGATAAATGGGATGGCACAGTATCGTGCTCAAGGTATTGGCACACATATGCGTATCAAGAGCCTATGATAATAGTGGGAGTAGTTTGCTCTACATTATACATTTTGATTTCTTGTTCCAACTCAAAGGGATTTTGTTCTTCTTTTGCATCCACTGCTTCTACTACTAGTCGACATAGACTGTGAACCTTAATTCTATGAACTAGTTTTAACTCTAAATTGTATTCCTATAAATCAGTCATCTGGTTCACTCTTCTCTCACCTATCTCTTGTTGAACACACAATGATCTAATTCCTAGGTGAAAAACAAAGATTATACAATTATTTTTTGAAATATAGGGTCGGAAGTGATTCAGTGCCTTTTATACTACATAAGCTTGTTTATCAATTTTAGGATAACTGAGTTTAGGTCCTTGAAGACTAGTGCTCATGAAAGACATTGGACACTCATTGTTTTGATCGTCCTTTTGTGTAACCACAACAATGAGGGAAGTGTTAGAAGAAAAAGAGTAGAGAATAAAATCTTTGTTGAAATCCGGGCTATAGAGAGAATGTTCTTTTGTGATAACTTCCTTGATATAGGAAAATGCATCCTTTCCCCTTTTATCCCATTTGTAGATTGCATCCCTCTTCACCATCTCCTATATTGGCTTGACAATCTGAGTGTAATCGGAGATGAAATTATGGAGGAAGTTAATTTTCCCCGGGAAGGATTGCATAGCTTTCTTGTTCACCAAGAAGGGAATCTGTGTAATCTATTTGAGCCTATATGGGTCTACTTTAATCCCACTTTTAGAAATGATGTGGCCCAATCGATTACCCTCGTACACAACAAAATACTATTTTTGGGATTGAGGGATATCCTCTACTTACAACATCGCTCAAAATTTTTCCTCAAATTGTGTATGTCGTTGGATCTCTTCTTAGAAAACACAATGAAATCATCATGGTAGACTACCACAATGTTTCTAATCAATCCACTAAATGTAATATCCATGGTGCATTGGAATTTTTTACCAACATTAATCAACCCAAATGGAATTCTATTGACTGCAAACTTAACCCACTTTGTGCAGAATGTTGTTTTGAGTCTGTCAGACTCTGAGACTAGAACCTGGTTATATCCCAAATAACCATCTAATAAATAAAACATCTCTAACCTGGATACTATTTGTAGTGCCTATTCCATCGCTGGCATGGGGTAGTTTTCTTTGTCTGAGGCACAATTCATGTTACATAAATCAACACACAAGCGAATTTCCCAGAATTTATTCCTTAACAAGACCAAGTTTGATACCTAGGTAGAATGTCACACTTTGTATATGATATGAACATACAACAACTTCCTCAACTCCTTTTGAATAAGAGGCTCAAGTGTTGGATGTAGCTTCCACAAATTTTGTTGGAATGATTTGGCCCTTTCTTTGATTGATATTATATGCTGAATAGTTCATGTGTCATAAGTTTTGAGCTTGTCATATGTCCACGTGAATACATCTTGGTACTACTTGAATAAGTGAATAAAAGCTTCTCACTCCTATGGTGTGCAACAAGTACCAAGATTAACAAACTTCAGATCTCTTTCTATTCCCAAATTGATCTTCTCGTACGAAAACATTGAGGTATGGGTCATTGCATTGATTAGCCCTCATAAGTGATTATGTAATTCATACAACTTTTCTATTGATACCATGCCTTTCGGCATGATTTTTTCTTTTCTTGTGTTAGCTACATCTTGAAATGCCTTCTTGTGTTCATCTTCATTGATAGCTGCATCTTTGAATACATCAACATTTTCCATAAAGTGCAGTATTTACTTGTCATCATTGAAAAAGTGAAAATTAGTAATATTATTAGGGATGGATAGCTTATAAATAATTTCTATAGAAGAACGCTCCTAAACGGTGATAATTTAGCAATAGAATTTGGAAATGCATCCACAACTACATTCTTATTATAGGAATAGAGATAATATTAAAAGCTTGGAAATGTAAAATCAAATGCCATACATCTTGTTGGTAACTTTTGAGATGAGGTGAAAAATAGTGTATGGTATCACGTACCAGTTGTACAATAATTTCTGAGTCACCTATTTCTTTGAGAACCATAATGTTGAGGTCGATGGTTCTTTTGAAACCCAAGATGAGTGCTTCATATTATGTAGTGTTGTTCATGCACTTGAATTCCGAGTGGCTAGAGATTAGAAGTTTTATCTGTTAGGAGTTTATTAAAACACAACCATCTCCGAAGCCCTCCTACATATTGGAACCGTTAAAATACAATGTCCACATATCATATGTACAAGGGATACGTACTATACTAATACTATTATTATTATTACTATTAACTATACAAATATCATCTTCACTAGTTGGATTAGGAAGGAGCTCGAATTGTGTATCTAGCGGGAATAGGGATGGATGAGAAAGATAGCACCCTAGTTCAGTTTCCAAAAAGCAGTTGCCAAAGATAATATCTGCAAAATACATTGGCTCATTCTCACCCTCTAAGGGAGTTACCATGTATTTCATGTGTCGATCTAATTTCACTCAGATCTGATTGTTTCTGCCCTTATACAGAAGCCACAAATGTGACCATTTGAAGCAATAAAACTTATAGATTTTTTACTTTAAATGAAAAATACACAAATACATTTGTAAGTAATATTTTTATTAATATGATATGTATCGATCTAATTTCACTCAGATCTGATTATTTCTGCCCTTATATAGAAGCCACAAATGTGACCATTTGAAGCAATAAAACTTATAGCTTTTTGACTTTAAATGTAAAATACACAAATACATTTGTAAGTAATATTTTTATTAATATGATATAATGTACAAGGATGATGAATGTTACAATGATGCCTTGATTATATACCTAGGCAAGTGTCCTTTCATGATTGGGCATGTCTTTTAGACATGCTTTTTCACTTAATTAATGACTATATAAGATAATCATTATCTTGATTATATATTATTTACATTTATTTTATTTTATATAATTTATATTCGTAACGCCAGTGTGTCGCAAAATACCCTTGTAACTTGTTGGACCAATATATTCTCAATAATACACCATACACTTCCGAAATGTCCACAATTACCATATTTATACATTGCTAAACCCTGTGATCAGATGGTAAACGAGTAAGCACATTTTTTAGTTCACCAATTGCATGGACAAGAGTCTTGTCCATATTAATGATTTGTGCATCCATTTTATCCCACTTCGCATTGATTTTCTTCATGACAGATAGAGGAATTAAATTTATCAATGCACCAAAATCAACTACGCAATTGTGTACATTTGTTACACTTAATTTGGTAACCATGACAAATAATCATCAAAATTGGATCTCTCACCATCCATCCAAGTGTCATAACGCACTCCCTTGCAAGTCGAAAACTTATATACCTTGAATAAAGTGGAATTTCTTGATCTCTTGGTAAAAAACCCTACTTTTGAGCTTCTACGCGATTCTGCTGAAGAAAAACCACACATGTGCAGTTTCTTCCACTACAAAACTGTGCTCTGTGTGTGAAAAAAAACTGCACAGGTCAATCAATAAAAAGTAGAAATAAAAATGATATCTAGAAGCATTTTTGGGAGAATCATTCCCAATAGAAAGCCTCAAACTCATGTTTATTTGAGCTTAACCTCATTTTTGATGGAACTAATTCCCATTCTTCAAGGAGTCGTCATCCCTCTTTTAGTGAATCTCATCCTTAGACTAAGGATCTCAAACTACCTCCTTTTGGCCTATAAATCAAGCCATAGGTGGGGGAATTGAGGGAGGCTGTTGAGAGTAACTTTATGCTAGAGTAATCAGGTTGGAGAGGTTATCTTCTTGAAGAGGATTCAGATCATTGGGAGGAGCTTCACAACATCAAGGCACATATTTTTTAGCTCCTTTATGTTTTTGAAATTAATACAAACAAGAATATCTTCTCACTTCATTGTTTAATGGATTAATTGATCAATATCATGGATGGTTTATGTTATTTATATTTGTCCATCGGAATAATTTTATTTATATTTTCCCATTGAAATGATGTTTGTTACTAGTCTCCTTGATCACTAGTTTGAATTACTGAATCATTTATGTTGCATATGCCTTTGATCCTTTGTTGTTTCCATGTGTGCAGGTCTAGATGCAAGCATGGAGGAGTTCCACTAAAGCACAAAGAGGGATGTTATCAAGCATGTCGTAATAAGGTATGAATTTCCATTTCTCACCTTGTTAGCTTATGATTCAAGAAAATATAGATCCAAGGAAGGAATTAGCTTGATTGTTGGTTTCTAGTTTCCTTTTAGGATCTAGGGAGATTTCTCTTGTCAACAAGAGGAATTTATCCACCTAACAAATTGGCGACCATACTGGGGAACATCCTATTCTCTTCCATCTCTTTGTTTTTTATTCTTGAACCTGTTCTGATAGCTTTATCTGAGTCTTGACAAGTTAATGATATTTGAAATTTTGTGATTTGTTTGGATACTTTTTTTTTCTTTTTCTTTAAATTTCTCAACCTGCATGGTTTTTGTTTAGAAGCAAAGTGAAAATCTGCGTAGATTACCTTTAGTAACAGTGCACATGTGCACTGTACTATATTGTATACTTGCGCATACTCAGAGAATTTTTAGAAAAAATAAGTGTTTCCACTCATTTTACTCTGAAATTTTGTTTTTTATAGTTTCATTACATTTGTCTATGAATCCATTCAGTCTCCATGTGTTCGATCGAGTGTTGTGAAGTATTTTTCTTGAGATTGGTTTGTTTTCAAGGATTGAAAGGTAGGGTTTCTCAAGAATTAGTGTTTTGATGAGATGTGGTTCTTGTGCTGCATTAAAAACAAGAGTCATTTTTATTCTAGTACTGAAGTTTAATTAGAATTACACTTTAAGCATTGATTTCACAACATTCATTCAAGAATTCTCATTTTAAGGATTTCTTTGGGTTTAAGTATGGGGGATTACGCAGTGCATTATATTAGATATCATTTTTGGGATTCAACTGCATTAAGTAAGTCATTCAAACGTATGACCATTTCCATGAGAGGTAGTCGTAACTGACTAATTGGTCACTGCTCAAAGATTTGTCTTAGTTTTTAAACAATTTTTGCATGCTTTTTGCTTTCATGTTTTTGGCTTAATTGTATCTGAGTGTCAATCACCTTTGAGTGTCATTATTTTTTATATTTGGAATTTTAACCCAATTTCCTTTACTTACACTTCATTGTTTCTTTAGTTGTATTAGTGAAGGGAAATAGTCTTGTTGTTATCTCGCTGATTTAGAATCATCGTGTGTTTGTTTTGAAGAATTCTCTTGCATAGATTACATTTGCATGGTTAGAATTCTCATTTCATGAACATAAATTGTGAATAGATTACATTTGCATAGTGTTCATGAAAATTGTGCATACATTACATTTGCATACTTTTCAGGCAAATTGTGCATAGATTAGTTTGCGTGGTTTGCAACTTAGAGCTTTGAATTGCATTGAAAAATTAGAAGTGGTACATTTTTGGAGTTATTATTTTAAAGAAGAACCTCTTTACTTACTCTGGCTAGAATTCATAAAAATGAAAAGATTACAAATTTCATATTTGATGAATTAGATTTTTGAGTCAAGTCATAATACCATTAGTTTCATGTCCATTCACCCTTTGAGTAAACAACAACTTAATAACACATTGTTAATAAAATTCATCTAGAATTTCTATTATTTTTAGGGCTCTTTCCACCTATAGTAGATTAGGTTATAGAGCTTTGGAATGGGGAAGGAAGTAAACTTTCCAAAGCTACAACGAACATAGAATCTTGAGTTAGGAAGAGAAAATCCAATTATTTCCATTTTTCTCTGGGAATCTCTTCTTATACATGAGTTAAGCACGATATCATGTTGAATCTGGTGAAGTGATCATACCCACTTCATTGGCTATAATAGAGAAATTTTCACATATTAAAATGCTATCGAAAGGTACTTGGGATCACTTGAAAGTGAAATTCCAATTGATCATGTGGAGGAGCCTTCAAGGGGATTCAACTTATTAATCTACTCTTGGATGTACATCCGATCTACGACTATCCTACCAGGTAAAGTTGTTGTATTTGGTAAACTTAGTGACTATAATGCTAGGGCTCTACCTAAGTTGATGGTAGAGGTAAGGTCCTGCTATACCTGTAACAAACACTAACTAGATTCACTTGGACTTTTTGGATGGTAATATTTGCTCGAGATGGTTTATAGTAGAGTTACTTGGATCAAACTGTTTCATTAAGCAGGTTGTCAGGGTAACTGGTTCCAAATGCTCATATCTATAAAAAATTTTACTTTGATCTCTGCAATGTTGGATTTCATCACCAACTAGTAATTATTAATCTCTATGAAAGGTGAGTTTGTATGGTTTGAATACCTAGATTTTTTAGCATGTGTTACTTTGTTTGTTTTTACTTTTTACAAGACCTTAGGTTTGGATTGTGATTATTATTTAATTTTAATAATAAAAACTTATTTGGATTGAATATAATAGCTACCCATCTAAAAGTTACCAACCAAGGAAACCCCACTAATGAGAATCCTAGTCCTTTTCCCAATCTTGGAAATATCATCCCTCCTTATATGGCTACATTATCACTTCCGAGATTCACAAGAGGTTTACCTATATGGTCATTTTCAACTTATTTAATTCCAAATGCTCCAATTGTACCATCTCAATTGAGTTTCTCACCTCAATTATGTTCTCCATCTCAACATCACTAACCTATTGTTGACCCTTTACCTTCTTCATCCAACATGTCCTCCTCCCTTTCTTCTTTTTTCGCCTAGTAAAATCCTTGATGCTAGTAACCAAGTGACTAAGAAGAAGAACAATGGGAAGAAGAATAAAGGGAGGAAGAAAAAGAAGCAAGATAAGAAGGTAGTCAACCAACCAACCATGGTCGCAACTATTGTAATGTTAAGGGAACTTCTACGATGCATCATAAGCCTAAATACCCTTGCAAGCTTTGTAAGGGTGACCACTTCCTCATCAATTGTCCTGGTATTCATAAGATTTTGGAAGTATGGTCAAATAATTCTCATCAACTTACCATTGATCCATCAACCCATGATTCTCAGATTCTAGGGAAAAATCTTAAAGTTAGGTTTCCTTGTAGGTTATGCAAAGGGGCTCATCATAGTCACCTTTGCCCTCACATGGATGAAACCTCAAAATTGTTGGAAAACATTATTGTTTCACAACAACAAATTCCAACTAATAACTCAGAACTTTCTCCCCATCTATCTTCAGTTGATGAAGTGATTGATCTAAATCCAAGTATAGTCAATACCACTCATCCATTGGAGGGTGAAACATGTATCACTCAGGTTGATGGACTATTTGTTGATCAAGTGGTTGAATCGATTCCATATTTGGTTGATCTCAGTATCCCTTTAGAGAGTGAACTTCATACCACTCATGTTCTTCAAGTTACCTCAAATTCTTGTACACATGGGGGCATTTCATCTGTTGCTTTAGAACCCCATCCAAGTAATGAGGATATTTATTTTAACTGGAGTAGACTGACAGAACCTCATCTTCCTTCTTCCACCCCTTTCCAAATCATGATGAAGGCTTATGGTAAGAATGTGCATCACACCAATGTAGATGAAGGTGATTCTATTTGTTTTTTATCTTCAACTTCTTGGCAAGCTTTGGGTTCCCCAAAGCTTATGCATGTTACACAAAATTTGTTAACTTTTAATAGAACCAGTAGTAAACCTTTAGGGATCTTTCCTAAGTTACCTATCACCTTGGAAGGTAAAAATATTTGTATCGATATTACGGTAGTCCATGGTCCCTTAGATTTCAATTTTCTCCTTGGGTGATACTTTGTCTATGCTATGAAAGTTGTCGTATTGAGACTCTTTCGTGTGATGTCCTACACTCACAATGGAAACATTGTGACGATTGATCAACTTTCATACATTGATCTTGCTTAGACTACCAGTCATACAACACCCCTGAATGTTCCTTATATGGAATTGGTACCTACCCTACCACAGGTTAATTATGAGGCAACCTATCCCATGTTTTCAGTTACTAATGCAAGCGAGCCTGTCACTATCTACTCGACTTCTTTTGACTTAGAGCTAGTAACTGGCCTGGTAAAAAATTCAATGGGGGACTTTGAATATGATTTTCTTATCCCTATTGATCCCCTTGACATGTGTTCCTTCTAGAGGATTATTCTTCCATCTAAAGAAGACCTTTTGGAAGCCATGATCAAGGGGTGTCCCTTATTACATGTTTCTTCCATATGGAAGCCATGAACAAGCCACCTTGAGGGTAGTTATTTTACTCTGTCAACCTCATTCACAAATGAAGCAACCTCTTTTAAGGATAGTTCTTTTATTATGTCAACCTTGTTAAAAAATGAAACAGGGTCTTTAGAGGATAATTCTTTTACTGTGTCAACCTCGTTAATAAATGAAACAACATTCCATGAGTATAGTTCTTTTACTGTGTCAACCTCATTAAAAAATGAAACAAGTGCATGAGGATAGTTATTTTCCTATGTTAATCTCATTAAAAAATGAAACATGTCATTACGAGCATAGTTCCTTTTCTTCTGTCAAGCTCATTAAAAAATGAAGCAAGGTTCCATGAGGATGGTTCTTTTATTGTGTCAACCTCATTAAAAATGAAATAGGTCCTTATGAGGATAGTTATTTTCCTATGTCAACCTCCTTAAAAAATGAAATAGGTCTCAGGAGGATAGTTCTTTTATTGTGTCAACCTCATTAAAAAATGAAACAACTCTTTATGAGGATGGTCCTTTTACTATGTCAACCACGTTAAAAAATGAAATAAGTCTCATGAGGATGGTTATTTTCCCATGTCAACCTCATTAAAAAATGAAATAGACCTGATGAAAATAGCTCTTTTACTGTATCAACCTCATTAAAAAATGAAACATGTTCCTTGGGGATGGTTCTTTTACTGTGTCAGCTTCGTTAAAAAATGAAACAAATCTTTATGACGATAGTTCTTTTCCTATGTCAACCTCGTTAAAAAATGAAATAGGTCTTATGAGGATGTTTCTTTTACCAACCTCAGTAAAAAATGAAACTGATCCTTATGAGGATAGTTCTTTTACTGTGTCAACCTCATTAAAAAATGAAACAAATTCTCTTGAGGATAGTTTTTTACTGTGTTAGCCTCATTAAAAAACGAAACCACTCTCAAGCAAAAATTTGATTTGTTTCAACCTTGTGTAAAAATGAAACTTATTTTGAGTCCATTTCAATTATTATTTTCAAGACTCATTAAACTCATGAAAATCCCGAGCTCCTCTTTCTATCTTTTCATGCTCGTAAAACGTACATGAAAATGTTGAGCTGTTTCCATCTTTTCCTACTCGTTAATTAAATTGAAAGTCAGTAAGATGAGTATATTTTTATCACTTTTTTGAACTCGTTAAAACTTACTAAAAAGTGAAACCGTAGAGTCGTCTTTCAATCCCTTTTTAGAGTCTTTCAAAATGAAAATATTTCTGAGTACTTGCTTTTTCAAACTCATAAAATTAAATGAAAAACCATCTGATGAGCCCCGAAATTGAGTAACTTATTGGGCTCATTTTGCCTAGTTTTTCTTCGTCAATCGACCATTTTTCATAGTTTATACATGTTTTTTGAATATATTTATGTTAGTTGAACGAATGAGGATAGTCACTTGACCAAGAAGGCTAACACATTGTTAATGCAGATTTTTGGACAAATTTTGGACCAAGGCTAAGCAATTATGAGCCAAATGATAGCCAAGCATGAAGGAACAAGGGTGAGGATTTGTAGGAAGGGTGTCCCTTGCATTAAATGGCCCCTTCCTCGAAATCTCCACCCTTAGCTCGGATTTTAACAGGCCACCGAAAAGGATTCCCAAGGGCAGCCGAGGAATCTTGAGTGAAGTGGCTGATCACTAGCAGTTTGGGCACCCGAGCCCCTTGAGTTAAGGAGGGTTGTTGGAGACCCTTGTAGGCATAAATAGGAAGGCTTCTAGCCTTCGTAGGTTACTTTTTGGACTGTTGTGTTTTGCACTATAGTGCTTCTATTTTCTGAGCTCATTTTCATAGCTGATGTTGTATAACTTTCTTGAGACATGGTTATTTTTGAGTAATGGAAAGAAGATCTATTTGGCATCAGTTTTGAGTTCTTTTTAGGAGCCTGTAGCTCTTGGGGTTGGGCCCAAACCAAGTACCAAGGCTTCCTTTGTGTACTGTTATTTACTTTTTTATGTCTTTACAAAGTAATTTATGTTAAGTTAGATTAGAATCTCGCTTGGTTACTTAGATCATAGTTGATGGCTGAAGGCTTTTTCATGTTTAGATTTATTTGATAGGTCAATAACAGGGAATATATTTAGAAAAAGGCCATCAAGCGCCTTGGATCTCACCTCTCCCTTAGTGGAATCATGAGCTGGGACCAAGGTAACCTTGCTGCCACCAAAAACATTGTTTTTGCTTCACCATGAAATTATTAGTGTTAGATTCTTAGTTGCTGAAATTGATATCAGTTGTGGTTGCATGCTTAAGTTTAAGATTGCTTAGTTGCATAGTTACTTTGCATGATTTCATTGCAAATAAACTTTTGTTCCATTTCTTTGCTGTATCTGGGTCAGAATAGGCTAACGTAACTAGGTCTTTGATTTTCCAAGTCCTTATTTCTTCCGTTTGAAAAATAACTTGCAGAGCACCTATTATACTTCTTTATCTACCCATACTCCATCAATCCCACCTACTCCATCCTCTACGTAGAATCCTTGCCTTACATTTGCCACTTTCGCTCACTTTGCCCTAATTCTCATATTTTTGTGCAACAATGTTCTATCCCTCCTTAAACAAATCCAACCATCCTCACCACTCCTCAACTCAATCCACCAAGCCCTAACCTCCTTACACCCTTATCTCACCTCCATACCCACTCCTTCACCTTTTTCCCTCCATCAATCCTCCAAAATCCCCTTTCGGAACATCCTGTAGAAATTCCAGAATATCCTGTAAAACCCCTGCAGACTTCCTGTAGAAGCTCACGAAAGTGGTTTCTTGATAGCCAAACTCTGTGAAACTCTTTGGAGGGGTGCTAGGGACCCCTTAGGCCCTCTCCAAACCTTCCCAACCTCCTGCAAGAATTTTCTCTCGCTGATCCACCTCTGCACAGTCAAAAACAGTGAAAACACATGCATGATAATTCTGACAACTTATTCAAAAATACAAAAAGATGTTTTCTTCAGATAGTGATAACTTAGACACATGCATTTTACCTTCCTAGAAGTCAATGGCATCTCTTTCAGTAGCTTGCATCCTCTTTTTCGCATTAGTAGGGCTAGCTAGTAAAATTAGGGTTTGCTAGGGTTTACATTTCCTTTCAGCTTTTCAATTTCCTTCTGCAAGTAGATTATCTTCCTTTGAGTTAACTTTCATCTGTCAGTTAAAAAGCTTCTTCTCAGAGCTCATAGAAGTTGGCTTAAGCCCCTAGTGGACTTGTGCTAGCTGACCAAGTGACAGTTGCGGCAAGAGCTAGTACTTGTGCATACAGCACTGTCGCTTCCAAGTTTGTTACAAACTACCAGGTTGATTAAAGTAAAGAAGGGAGTCCCAGGAGTTGCAGCATTATTGCTACAATACTGGAGCCCACCATTCTTTTTGGCACCGTTGCTACGGAAGTGTCAGAGTATTTGTGATTGCTGCTTTTCTTCTATTTTCTACCACAACCTTCTGCTAAGTAGTTTATTTCATTTCCATTTTGCAATTTCATTCCCGCAAAAGTAGACTAGACATTTCCTACTTTCATAGACTAGCATTTCAATTTTGCAAGCGTAGATTAGCATTTCAATTCCGCAATTTCAATTCTGCAAGCATAGATTAGCATTTCAATTCTGTAAGCGTAGATTAGCATTTCAATTCCGTGATTTCAATTCTACAAGTGTAGACTAGCATTTCATTCCTACAATTTCATTTCAGCAAAATAGATTAGTCCTTTCCTGCTTTCATTTCAATTCTACATTTTCATTTTAGCAAGATAGATTTTACTTAGTTGCAATTCAATCTATTTCAGTTTTGCAGGTACAAGCAGAAAAAAAAAAACAGAAGTAGCCAAAAATCTTTCATTTCATGCCTCGTAGGAACAGAGACAACACTGGAAAATTCTTACCCAACACCCCCACCACATCACTGAGTCACCCTTCTCTCTTCTTTGGTGGCCTTGATCTAGAAGAACCTATAGGTGAACCTCGTGAGATATACGAAGATCCTATAATAGAAGAAGAGCAAGAGAACATCCCTCTCAAGACCATGGCTGAACATAGAAACGATATAGGAGATGAGGAGAGAATAGAAGGTGCCTTTCCCATCTGAGAGACCAATGGGGACATGAAAATGAAAAAAATAAGTCCCTCAACCTTACCTCACTTCCATGGATTGACCACTGAAGACCCTGATACCTTCCTGTTTGAGTTTGTTGTCCTGTGTCGAACTTATGACTATGCCGAAGACGAGCAAAAGCTGAAACTCTTTCCTTCTACTCTCAAGGATGCAGCACTACGCTGGTTCATGGGGTTACCTGGAAACAATATCACCACTTGGGCTCAGATGCAGCAAGAGTTTAACAACAAATACCAGGACTACTGTAGGTCAAAGGAAACAAAGGGAAAGATCTTTCGGATGACCATGGGAAATGATGAGTCTTTAGAAGACTATGAGGAAAGGTTCCAACTGAGTTATAAATGGGCCAGGTGCACACTTGACCATAAATTTCTGAAGCTGGTTCTGCTCTGAGGAGTCCCTGAAGACCTGCTAGATACCCTTCATTTGCTAGCTGGAGGAGACATCTACCAACTACCTTATGAGGACATAAAGACTGTGTTTAGAAACCATTCTAGGGCAGCCCGAAAAAGAGGTAGGGGAATCCACTTTCAGCTAGTATCACCTTCTCCAAGCATGAGTTTGCTAATGAGATGGAAGACCTCAAAAGTGAGATGAGACAGACCATTGCCATGCAACTTGATACTTCCCGAATCCAACAAAAGAAAGAAGAAGTTGAGAGGGCTTTGGCCATTTTCTGTCCCAGATGTACAAGGAAGCACCCTAAGAACGAGTGTCCATTGCACTCAGTAGAGGTATGTTTCATTTGTGAGGAAGACCACCCCACAAACCAATGCCCAACCTTGCCCGGATTTAAATCCATGTACCAGGGGACTGAGGCAACCACTGAACCTCTCTACTTCCTCAACCAAAGGAGGCCGCATGGGCCCAGAACTTACCAGCAGGGGATGCAAGGGACATCCCAAGCTTATTATAGCCCCAACCAATCCACTGAAATATCTTCTTGGGGTCCCCCTGCTCATCCCTCCTGGTCCGCACCTCCTCCGTGGTCTTATCCATCTCAATACCATACTCAACCTACTGCTCATTCGTTTCACTCACATGTCCAGCCACCGCCTCAGTGGAATGCACCTCAGAAGGGGTGGAGGCCCCAATACAACTCTCTTCCCACCATTTTACCTCCACCACCTACTCAACCACAACTATTACCTCCTGCTCCTCCAAGACAACCCCAGATGCCTGCCCAACCGAACCCAAACCCCAACAATAGACAGCCCCAGCAGGTATACACTAGGGAGACAACATCTCCTACCTATGCTGTGGAGATCCAGGAGATCAACCTGCGATCTGGGAAGGTCCTTCCAGACCGCCAACTTCTCCCCAGGAGGATGAGGAAGAAAAACAGGAAAGTGAACCCAAGGCCATTCCACCCTATCCTGAGCGACTAATGGTAACCACGCAACCAAATCTAGAGACTGAACTTCTGGGAGAACTTAAGCAGTTGTGTGTGAAAATACCACTTCTCCAGGCCATAAAAGATGTACCAATATACAAAAAATTGATCAAGGATAAGTGTTTCAGGCACCCAAGTAGGTGCAAGAGAGATGCCTAGACTATCATTGTCATTGGACAACTGTCCGATCTAATGTTGGGGCAAGTAATCTGTCCAAAATATTTGGACCCCGGGAGTCCTGTAGTTGATGTCGACATCAATGGCACCATAATCCCACACACCTTGATTGATCTAAGGGCTATCATTAA
>APFE031438244.1:58462-127590 GCA_000404065.3 Pinus taeda
TTTGGGAAGGCCTTGGTTAGCTACTGCGGATGCTTACATCAGTTGTCGAGCTGGGAGCATGACCATCAAGAATGGGCCCATGTCTAAGCAGCTAGTCCTCTATCCTCCTGCCCAACCTCTACTAGAACATGAATTACCACTCTGGTTGGAAGAGGGAGATGAGGATGAGGTTTACTTTGCACCATTGTGCACAGTAGAAGCCACCAGGGGAGGCCCTCAAACCGAGGATGACTTGATTGAGAATTTGATTCAAAACCCACCTCCCGGTGCCCTGTCATTAGAGGCGTTGGTGGAAGATCCAAAGCCAATGCTTTAGTGGACCTTTGTGTGACTGATCCGACGTCTCCCAGAGTTAAGAGTGTAGAATTTGGCCCTGAAAGAACCTTAAAGATCAACTCTTCCCTATCTCCCTACCAGGAGAAAGAGCTATACAACTTATTGAAAAACCATTTGGATGCTTTCACTTGGAGCTATAAGGACATGAAAGGAGTCCACCCTTCGATCTGTACCCATCACATTTACATTAAAGAGGATTGTAAACCAGTCAGGCAGCCTCAGAGGAGAATGAATCTAGCCCTTAAAGACATCGTCAAGGAAGAATTGCAAAAATTGTTGGATGCAGGATTCATCTACCCTATCTCTGATAGTGAGTGGGTCTCACCTCTACTGCTTGTGCCCAAGAAAAATGGGAAGTGGAGAATCTATGTAGATTACCGAGAACTTAAAAAATCCACCAAGAAGGAACATTTCCCTTTGCCTTTCATAGATCAAGTGTTGGATGGACTAGCAAGGAAGAAGTTCTTCTCTTTCCTAGATCGGTTCAGCGGGTATAATCAGATCCAAATCAGCCCAAAAGACCAATATAAAACCACCTTCACTTGTCCATGGGGTACCTTTGCCTACTGGGTCCTTACCTTTGGATTATGCAACGCTCCTGCCACTTTCCAGAGAGCAGTACTGAGCATATTTGCTGAACTGGTTCACGATTCAGTGGAAATCTATATGGATGACTTTACTCCTTACGAGTCCAACTTCCAAGAAGCATTGAATAACCTGGGAAAATTTTAAGCCAAGTGTATTGAGATGAACCTGTCCCTCAGTCCTGAAAAGTGTGAATTCCTGATGACTCAAGGGTCTGTGCTAGGTCATACCATTTCTTAGCGAGGATTACAGGTGGATCCTAACAAGATCGCTATCATCTAAAAGGTTCCACCTCCTCAAAAGGTTAGAGATGTTCATAGTTTTCTAGGCTTGGCAGGATATTATAGAAGATTCATTAAAGATTTCAGTAAGCTAGCCTTGCCATTATTTAGCCTCTTAGGGAAAGATGTTGAGTTTAAATGGATTGACGACTGTCAAGGGGCTCTGGATGAATTGAAAGTTAAGCTGGTATCCACCCCGATCTTGAGTAGTCCAAACTGGGCCCTACCGTTCCACATCCACACTGATGCCTTGAACAAAGCCATAGGGGCAGCCTTAGAATAAGTTGAGGAGAAACTTCCATATGCCATGTACTTTGTTAGCAAAAATCTGTCTAAGGCAGAGATGAACTATACTGTAACTGAGAAAGAGTTCCTGGCTGTAGTCCATTCCCTGAACAAGTTCAGACACTACATCACTGGTTATCAAACATTCATACACACTGATCATGCTGCGATTAGATATTTAATGAATAAACCTGATGTAAATGCTCGTATCATTAGATGGTTACTTTTGCTACAGCAATTTGATTTGACTATTGTCGACAAACGAAGGAAAATGTTGTTGCTGACTTCCTATCTAGATTGGATTTGCCTGTAGGTGAAGAAGGGACAGTGGATGACCAGATGCCGGATGAACACTTGTTTGCTATCTCAGTACTCTCTCCATGGTTTGCTAATATAGAAAATTACTTGGTCTCAGCAGAGTTCCCTCCGCATCTATCCTCAAAGGAGAAGAGCAGAATCGTGAGGAAGAGTGCCCCATTCACTTGGATCGGGGGTAACCTGTTTAAAATTGGCCCAGATCAGATCTTGAGGCATTATGTTAGGGAGGAGGAAGTCTTTGACATTCTCCTAACCTGTCACGATGGGCCCTCTGGGTGCCACTTTGTAGCAAAAAGGACTGCCTTTAAAATTCTACAGGTAGGCTACTATTGGCCTACTCTCCATCAAGATGTCAGAAGATACATCGGCCAGTGTGACCGACTCCAAGGGATGAAATGCCCCTCTTACCTCAAGTGACCTTTGAGCCATTTGAGAAGTGGGGCATGGATTTTGTGGGTCCTATCAATCCTCCTTCAAAGAAAAGGTCTTACATCATTGTGTGCACTGACTACCTGACAAAGTGGGCAGAAACAAAGGAAATCAAGGCAGCAACAGAAGAAAAAGTGGCTGAGTTTTTAAGAGAAAATATCTTCTACAAGTTTGGCTACCCAAGAGAGTTATTCACCGATCAAGGAAGTCAGTTCACCTCTAACTTGATTGAATACCTCCTTTCTCATCACAAGATCAAGCACAAAACTTCCACCCCGTATCATCCACAAGCAAATGGGCAGGTGGAAGTCACTAATAGAGCATTGGAAGAGATTTTGACTAAGGTGGCGAGCAGCAGCAGAAAGGATTGGGCAGATCACTTGGTTGAGGCCACCTGGGCCTACAACACTAATTGGAAAACTACAACAGGTTTCACACCTTATGAGCTGGTCTACGGGAAGAAAGCTTTACTGTCCATAGAGTTTGAGTACAACACATTGAGGGTGGCAACTCAGCTGGACTTAGATCTCAGCCATGCTCAACATGAAATATTACTGTAGCTGAATGGATTAGATGAACAGAGAATGTAGGCCCTCCTCCACTCAGAAGTAGTTCAACTCGAGAGGAAGATATGGCATGACCAACACCTTAATGAATAGAAATTCCAGCCAGGAGATTGGGTGATGCTGTATGACTCAAGATACAAGGATTTCAAAGAGAAGCTGAGGACAAGATGGTTAGGACCATATACAGTGGAGAAATGTAATGATAATGGTTCATTCCTTATCAGGACCATTGATGAAGAAGCCATCCCCATGCTTGTCAATGGGCATCGATTGAAAATCTACAGGAAATCCCTTTCGAGGCAAGAGTTCATTGAAACTATAGACAAATTAGTGCTGGTAGTGGAGCAGGGCCCTGCCTCTATTCCACCCACACGTTGATCATCAAAAAAAAAAAAAGGATCCTTGGGTGAAAACCTCTTTGAGGCGCCCAAGGCAGACAATGAGGGTGAAAACCTCATGGAGGCGCCCCAGCTGTCTCTAGGAAAATAAAAAAAAAGATAGAATAAAAGGATCCTTGGGTGAAAACCTCTTCAAGGTGCCCAGGGCAGACAGTAAGGGTGAAAACATCATGGAGGTGCCCTAGCTGTCTCTCAAAAAAAAAAAAAGAGAAAAAAGAAAAAAGAAAACATGCCTAATCTCTGTGAAATAATTGCAGGTTGCAGGGAATACATTGCAGGTAAGGAGGGTTGTGCAAAACGAGGATAGGAGTCCATACCAGGCTCCAGGACATCCCTTTAGACACTCCCTCCATGGCCACTCACCTCTCCTGGGATTTGATCACATTCAAGTCAAGATTCCACCTCCTACAGGAAGTTCTGGGCTTTCTACAGGAAGTTCCAGGCTTTTCTATAGGAAGTTCTGTATTTCTACAGGAAACATCCTGTAGAACCTTTGGACGAGCCAAATTCAATTTTGAAAGGGAATCTGATGGTTGGGATCAGTTTGTTAGGTCACAGCCACACCTCTATTCAACCCAGCACCATATGGCACCCTGCTCCATCTCTTTACACCTCTGTCACCCACTTTGTTGTGTGTTCCTGCACAGTCATACCAGAAACCCTGTTTTCCTGAGATTGGAAAAAAGAAAAAATTCAAGTAGAAAGTCAAGTAGCAAAGTCTCACACACCCTACTTGTCCAAGCTCCATCGAGACTCCTCATCAGCGAATATAACCCTGCTCGTTTAGCCTGCATCCCAGGAGGAGAAGCAGCTACAGGACATCCTACAGGAATCCTGTAGCAGCTGATCCGTCTGGGAGACACACTCTAGAGGCAGGGGTAGCCGAATCCAACATAGGGAAAATGAAAAACGTTCCTCTCAGATGTGAGAACATCCTCGACAACCGAAATCAAATGGAACCTATGCATGCAGCATCTACAACCAAAGGATCGGGTTCCAAAACCGTGCATACCACATCAGCAAATGGAAAAATGAGTTCTAGCACTCGTGCACGAGGCAGCAGCAAGCGAGGCAGTGGTTCCAAGGCCCGAAGTCTGCATAATGCGTCCACGGGCACGCAGATAAGTGTCTAACCTTGTTTCTCAATTGCATAAACTATATTTCAAAAAACTACATGTCTGTGAAAATGGTTGGATTGAATGAATTCGGTCGCCAATCAACTAGCCACCCTCAGCCAGTTATAACACTTCGTGGGATCCGAACAAGCTCAGTTACATTCAAACTTGCCAACGAGCCATGTAGCAGACATGTGTGGAGTGTCTAGTCGGTGAAAATCGGTGGACTGACAGTAGTGGTGACGGTTAATAGCAGAGGGGAGGTAATGGCGGCCAGGGACATGCAGAAAAATGATGGCCATGATGTTGGATAACAGTTCGGTCTGGCCAGCTCACCCCCTTGCCACGAATTGCGCCGTAGTTCAAAATGTTTGGTTGAAGACTCCCACACCCGCTAAGCATTTGCATTTTCAACGTCCGAGCCGAAGTACTCATCCTTTGCTTCCACAATCTGTTAATCGGTCATCCTCCACTGAGATTTTCGGCCTGTTTCAAAGTTCTCCCACGTCCCGAGCTCATTCAGAGGCACAGTAACATCCTACAGGAGATGGCAAGCATTCTACAGGAAGAAGTTCTATAGGAAGTACAACACAACCTTCTGGAATAGAGAAACCTAATCTTTTCTTCGTTAAATTTGGAGTTCTGACAAAGGTAGGCTCGAAAACACTCTTACATGCATGATATATTTCGAAAGGTGGTGAATTGAACTGTCGAGAGTAGGAGGATTAGAGACAAGTCTGCCTGTGAGTCAAAAACTGCAGTTTACCTATGTTGCACGGAATTTCTCAGTTGGTTCTGCGTCAATATTCTCCTCCACAGTTCCTGTCAAAACATTTTTTTTCCTGTAGAAAAGATAAAGCATTGTGAGGGCTAACCTGTGTAGGAAGAATTTGAACTTGAACGCTTGTATGTATGCTGGTGATGAAAATCGAGCTCTATGTCCTGTCTGTGGAAACCTAATTCTTCTTGTATACACGGGCAGCCGAGTTTTGGGCAGCAAAAGCATTAGAACCAGGGAATTGGTGCACATAAAAAATTCAAATGCCCTAGAGATCCTTTCTTGAAGTTCAAAGGAGGAAACCATAAAACAGCAGTCCCTTTCTGCTCAAAGCATTAAAACAGAGCACTCTCACCATGCCAGGGGAGTTTATCAGGAAGGAACCCTCGGATTCCAGTAAATTGCGTGAACATCCTGAGGTGGTGAACCTCTTCACCCGTGACAATTGGATGACCTTTTGTGACAAAATCTAGGGTCACGGTGATGAGATAGCAGAGGAATTCTTAATGTCCCTATAACCTAAATCAAAGACACAGGCCATAGTGAACTTCATAGGGTTGACCCTGCAGCTTACCCCTGAACTCATTAGTCGAGTTACCGATCTGCCACTAGGGATACCTTGGAACAAAGAGGAGAGGGCATTGGGCCAAAAAGCCAAGAAAGAATTCTTCCTACCTGAGGAACGTTTTGTAGAAGACAAGAATGGGGTACGGAGAGCCAACTTACATCCTATTTGGAGCGAAGCCAGTCTCCAAATCATGAAATACATCACCTGTGAGGGGCGGTTCAGTATTGTCTACGACTATCATTTCCGATTACTGAGTGAACTAAGACATGGGTTGGATTTACCTCCAGAAAATAAGTTAAGCATCCCCTATTTCCTTTTGCAATCATTGATTGAACGTGGCACAAAATTGAAGGAGGGGACACTAGATCAGCTAGCCCATCATGGATTCATCAAGATTTTGGTAGAGGATGCCCTCCACACCTACACTGTCCCCCTCTCCTGGGAGATTTTCCGCAATATGTCCAGAGATGATGATATCCAAATTTTGGCCAAGGAACTCACCTCATCCAACAGTGAAGAAGGTAAATACACTGAGTTAGGAGAGAAAGCTAGTGGTAAAGAAACACAGGACAAACCACCACAGAAAGAACAGAAGGAGAAACGAGGAACATGCCAAGTTGCTGAGCCTAAAACTATGGAAGGAACAATGGCACAAACACCCAGGGAGAAATGACTGCAGAGTAGAGTGGAAAGGACTGAAAAAGTCCAAAGAAAGAAGGGCACAACCAAGGCAACCAAACAAGGGTTAAAAGGAAAGACACATTCAGCCAAACAGACCGAAACAATTTCTACAGGAAGTCCGAAAACGGCTTCTTCAGGAAGTCCGAAAACAGCTTCTACAGGAAGCATAAAAACAGAGCAGAAAAAGGAGAAGTCTCCTGAGATTCTGGCCAGGGAGGCAGTAGCGGTGCTGGCTGCCTTAAGCACAACCCCAGAGCAAAAAGGGAAGCAAAAAAGGGAGCCTTCTTTGTATTTTAAGGCAAGAAGATGCATGCGGATAAAAATTGGCATACCCCAGCCATAGTCAAAAGAGCTAATCACAATTAAAGACACCACAGCTGAACAAAAGGAAAGGTCTCCTCCAAAGGCATCCATCACCTATGAACGGGGAAGCCCAAAAACGTCCACCTGGAGGGAAAATATTAAAATGTTGGACACAAAGACCTCTCTACAGGATGCCGAGACAGTTCTACAGGAAACGCTAGCTAGACTAAAGGAGACCGAGGAATTGGAAGAAAAGACAGCTAAATCATCACAGGAGGAAGAAAATACTGAAAAGATTGAGGAACCAAGCCCCTAGCCCAGCTTGGGCTCTTATTATAACCTGCTAGAGGCCGGAAAAATCATTCCCCAAAAATTCATAGTGCCACTCTTCTTTGCACTAGAAGAAGAGAGAGTGAGGACCCACACTTGGATGAAAATCGCCAAGTCCAAGGGTGTGGTGGATATAGGTCCTTTGGAAGAGCAACTCAAAGAGGCAAGAAGGGAATTGGCTATGGTATGACATGTGGAAAGCAGCCAGCAGGCCAAGCTATAGGAAGAAAATGAGTTGTTGTACAGTTACAGGGAAACTTTAAGGAAGACAGGCCCCACACCTTGGGAGGACAACAGTAATAAGAGGAGCCCACAACAGACAAAGAAACCCATGATGAACAACAGGGAAGAGATGGGTTGCAGGCTGAGATTGAGGCACTGACTAGATAGTTACAGGAAAAGGAATTGTAAGCAACCTAGGAGATACAGTCTCTAAAGCAATAGATCCAAGAAAAGGAAGCCCAACTGGCCTGCATGGCTAGCTAGGCAGTGGAGGCAATACATTGTAGGCAACCTTCCAAATCATATGCCTTATACCTTAAGGAGAAATGGTTGCAGTTCCAGATTAACACCTTGGCCCAAAGGGGCATTACTCCATTTCAAAAGTACTACCAATTCATGGCTTTATGTGACAGTAGCTCATCAGAGGACAAGGCCAAATTATCAGAGTTCTACCTACACAACTTGGCCCTTCCCAACATGAAATTGTGGGACCCCAACGCTGCGGTAGGAGACGTGCAACTTATGGCCATGGCCTCTTGGCTAAATCATGAAGAAAAGAGAGCAGTAGAGGTCCGAAATGTTATGGATGGGGAATTGAAGGAACCACTAATGATCAGCGCAGAGCTGGAGGATCCCTCAACATTGATATACGCCCACCAGCACTTGGCAAATAACTCTCAGGCCCTACCAGATTACATTGCCTGACAAGCTCAATCCATAGCCTATTTTGAGGACATGGAGAGGCTGTTGGGGGGTAACTGTGTTCATGCTTGCACCCGGAGGTAGAACACACTACCCACAGCTTAAAAATTAGAGAATACCACTCCCCAACAAGGATGAGGGATGCCTTGGCAAGAGTACCGCTCTACAAACAGTCCATGCAGAATCTTCAGGCCAACTGGATCAGCCTAAAATTCAGTCCTCGCTTACTTTTGGGGTTGTTGGAGGGAGTCAAAGAAGAGGAGGAACACAGGCAGTGGGAAGAAGTGGAAATAAAAGTAGGATTTCATTACTGTCAAGAAGATATCACTTTGGAGGCTTGGGATGTGAGGGAGGCGGTCAAGGCTATCAAGGATGATGAGCTAGATTAGTTGCTCGAGGACAAGCAACCCATTTAGCAGAGGGGTGATGATGAGCCCCAGAATTGGGTAGCTTATTGGGCTCATTTTGCCTAGTTTTTCTTCGTCAATCCACCATTTTTCATAGTTTATCCATGTGTTTTGAATATATTTATGTTAGTTGAACGAATAAGGATAGTCACTTGACCAAGAAGGCTAACACATTGTTAATGCAGATTTTTGGACAAATTTTGGACCAAGGATAAGTAATTATGAGCCAAATGATAGCCAAGCATGAAGGAACAAGGGTGAGGATTCGTAGGAAGGGTGTCCCTTGCATTAAATGGCCCCTTCCTCGAAATCTCTACCCTCAGCTCGGAGTTTAACAGGCCAACGAAAAGGATTCCCAAGGGTAGCCGAGTAATCTTGAGTGAAGTGGCTGATCACTGGCAGTTTGGGCAGTCGATCCCCTTGAGTTAAGGAGGGTTGTTGGAGACCCTCGTAGGAATAAATAGGAAGGCTTTCAACCTTCGTAGATTACTTTTTGGACTGTTGTATTTTGCACTATAGTGTTGCTATTTTCTTAGCTCATTTTCGTAGCTGTTGTTGTATAACTTTCTTGAGACATGGTTATTTTTTAGTAATGGAAAGCAGATCTATTTGGCATCAGTTCTGAGTTCTTTTTAGGAGCCTGTATCTCTTGGGGTTGGGCCCAACCCAAGTGCGAAGGCTTCCTTTGTGTACTGTTATTTACTTTTTTATGTCTTTGCAAAGTAATTTCTGTTAAGTTATATTAGAATCTCACTTGGTTACTTAGATCATAGTTGATGGTTAAAGGCTCTTTCATGTTCAGATTTATTTGATAGGTCAATAACAGGGAATATCTTCAGAAAAAGGCCATCAAGCACCTTGGATCTCACCTCTCCCTTAGTAGAATCATGAGCTGGGACCAAGGTGACCTTGCTGCCACCAAAAACACTATTTTTTCTTCACCATGGAATTATTAGTGTTACATTCTTAGTTGCTGAAATTGATATCAGTTATGGTTGCATGCTTAAGTTTAAGATTGCTTGGTTGCATAGTTACTTCACATGATTTCGTTGCAAATAAACTTCTGTTCCATTTCTTTGCTGTATCTAGGTCAGAATAGGCTAATGTAACTAGGTCTTTGATTTTCCAAGTCCTTATTTGTTCTGTTTGAAAAATAACTTGCAGAGCACCTGTTATACTTCTTTATCTGCCCATACTCCATGAATCCTACCTGCTCCATCCTCTACATAGAATCCTTGCCTTACATTTGCCACTTTCGATCACTTCACCCTAATTCTCATATTTTTGTGCAACATTGTTCTATCCCTCCTTGAACAAATCCAACCATCCTCTCCACTCTTCAACTCCATCCACCAAGCCCTAGAACTCCTTAAACGATTTTCTCACCTCCATACCCACTCCTTCACCTTTTTCCCTCCATCAATCCTCCAAAATCCCCTTTCGGAACATCCTATAGAAATTCCAGAACATCTTGTACAACCCCTGCAGACTTCCTGTAGAAGCTCAGGAAAGCGGTTTCTTGATAGCCAAACTCTGTGAAACTCTCTGGAAGGGTGGTAGGGACCCCTTAGGTCCTCTTTGAACCTTCCCAACCTCCTGCAAGCATTTTCTCTCGACGATCCACCTCTGCACAATCAAAAATAGTGAAAACACATGCATGATAATTCTGACAACTTATTCAAAAAAACAAAAAAGATGTTTTCTTCAGATAGTGATAACTTAGACACATGCATTTTACCTTCCTAGAATTCAATGGCATCTCTTTCAGTAGCTTGCATCCTCTTTTTTGCATCAGTAGGGCTAGCTGGTTAAATTAGGGTTTACTAGGGTTTGTATTTCCTTTCAGCTTTTCAATTTCCTTCTGCAAGTAGATTTGCTTCCTTTGAGTTAGCTTTCATCCATCAGTTAAAAATCTCCTTCTCAGAGCTCATAGAAGTTGGCTTAAGCCCCTAGTGGACTTGTGCCAACTGTTCAAGTGACAGCTGTGGCAAGAGCTAGTACTTGTGCATACAACACCATCGCTTCCAAGTTTGTTACGAAGTACCAAGTTGATTAAAGTAAAGAAGGGAGTCCCAAGTTGCAGCATTATTACTACAATACTGGAGCCCACCACCATCCAATTAGTATAAGTTTACCCCTTTTACGGACTGAGCCAGGACTGTTTACGAAAAAGGTATACATTGATCAAACATGGTCAATAGAGTTGTGTCTTATATTATTTTATCCTTTTTCGAACCCGAGGGACTAAAAGTTACAAAAAGGAACCTGATGGAGTCTACTTATGTTTTTCTTCTGACTCTCTAAAATTTAAAAACACCGAGCTTTACTTTCTCTGGGCTCATTAAAATTTTATGGTAAAAGAACTAAATGAGTTTCCTTTTTGTGTCTTTTTCAAACTCTTAAAAGAAAATGGCATCGAGTTACTCCTTTACTGGACTCGTAAAAACTAAACAACATAGGACCCATTAAGCATAATGGGACTGAACCACTTCTTCCTAGGGTTTGTTAAAAATACTAGGAGGGACTCATATGAAGGATGAGATTACAAGACAAGCATATTCTATCCTCCTCAAGCTTGTAAAAAATAAAGGGGTACTTGCCAGTAATGGCGGGGGAAAATTGAGAATAAAAGTTTGTTTCTTGTATTTCAGGCAGTATATTGTTCTTGAACATGACACTCTGTCACATGTTTGTTTGGGTTGGGAAATCCATTTGTCTCATAGTTAATCAAACCTTATTGAAAGTCTTTAGTTAGTTTTGGGTATTATTGTTGATTCAAATGATACCAAGTCATTTTTTTGTGTCACCATTATGTTCAAGAGAAGTCTAAATGTTGGTTCAAATTACCTTGAAATTTGTAGCCTTCAATTGCATCAACCATCCTTGAGTTAGTCCTTGCAAACTATTTTCAAAACTTGAAATTGTGTTTCGTGTCGTAGGATTTCCTATGATAGGTCACTTCCTATTGACTTCAGCTCATTATATAGGAATTTGATCTAGAAACCTTTAGTATCTTGAAGCCTGCATGCCTTAATGGTGGGTTTCTTGCCTTCAATGACATGTTCTCATCATTGGCCTTTGATCAAACAATTCTATGAGTGTTCGACTTCAGATCACCTATTCACACTTCATAGATTATACTAGGGGTACCTTGAAAGCTATTGTCATTATTGGTGGTTTCTCTCACACTTCTTAACGGTTCACATCATTGACTGGTAATCAAGTGGTTTTTGCCATGCTCGACTTCAAGACATTTACTCGCATGGCTAGATTCATACTATGGATCGACATATGGAGATCAAGACCCTAGATATAGTTTCATCCATCCAGACTGCGAGAATTTTTGTATTCATGATTATACAAACATTTTATGTTTTACGGTTGCATCCATCCTATATCTACTTTGACATTATGTATTTATGTATTGCGTTGTAAGAATTTTATGTTATGAGTATGGGAATGCCTACCTAAGTGATGACTATTGTATTGCATTGTAATCCTTTATTGATTGTTGCAAGTTTCCAACCGTGATCTCTGGTCCAATCCTTGATATGATAAAGTACTTCAATCCTCAATTTTTCTGACATCGCACTTTAGGGGGAAATTTGTTACACTTCATTTTGTCACCATGACAAAAAATCATCAAAATTGGATCTCTCACCATCCATGCAAGTGTCATGAAGCACTCGTTTGCAAGTCAACAACGTACATACCATGAATAATGTGGAATTTCTAGATCTCTTGGTACAAAAACCTACTTTTGAGCATTTGCATGGTTTTTCTAAAGAAAAACTACACATGTGCAGTTTCTTCCACTGCAAAATTGCATAGAATTGCACTTTGTGTGAACAAAAAATGCACAGGTCAATCAATAAAAAGTAAAAATAAAAAGTGATATCTAGAAGCATTGTTGGGTGAATCATTCCCAATAGAAAGACTCAAACTCATGTTTATTCAAGCCAAACCTCATTTTTGATGGAACTAATTCCCACTCTTCATGGAGCCCTCATCCCTCTTTTAGTGGATCTCATCCTTCGAATAAGGATCTCAAACTACTTCCTTTTGGCCTATAAATCATGAAATAGGTGGGGGAATTGAGGGAGGTTGTTGAGAGTAAGTTTATGCTGGAGTAATCATGTTGGAGAGCTTATCATTCTTGGAGAGGATTGAAATCATTGGGAGGAGCTTCACAAGATCAAGGCACAAGTTTTGTAGCTCCTTTATGTTTCTGAAATTAATACAAACAATCATTTCTTCTCACTTCATTGTTTAAAGGATTAATTGATCAATTTCATGGATGGTTTATGTTATTTATATTTTTCCATTGGAATTATTTTATTTATATTTCTCCATTGGAATGATATTTTTTACTAGTCTCCTTGATCACTAATTTGAATTATTGAATCATTTATGCTACATATGCCTTTCATCCTTTGTTGTTTCTATGTGTGCAGGTCTAGATTCAAGCATGGAGGAGTTGCACTAAAGCACAAAGAGGTATCTTCATCAAGCATTTCGTAATAAGGTACGAATTTCCATTTATCACCTTGTTAGCTTATGATTCAAGAAAAGATAGATTTAGGGAAGGAATTAGCTTGATTATTTGTTTGTTTCTAGTTTCCTTTTAGGATCTAGGGAGATTGCTCTTGTTAGCAAGAGGAATTTATTTGCCTAACAAAATTATAATGGAAAATTTCAAATGTCAATAGAAACAAAGGTAAAAGTGTTTTCACATTGGATGTTAAATCATTAAGTACATACTTTAGGGAACCAAAGGACTTAGTAGATCAAGATCCATTATGTGAAGGAGCATCCTTACCTAAGACAAACTATCTGAGTGCATGTAGGATCATGTCCCATTGGCTTGGGATCCTCGTTAATTCAAAAATTGAGATATTAGAGTGAGATATCTTCATCTCTTAAACTATGTTGTAATCTAGTGCATGAGAGATAGTGTGGGAGAGATTTCCAAAGTATCTGGGGGAGTTGGCTTGTCTGGTACTTCCAGAGTGATGGACTTATTTTTACTGCTTTTGAAGTACTTTTCACAGTAACTTCACTTCCATACTTGTTCTGAGTGTTCTTCTTTGAATTAATAGGTGGACTGAAAATCCTTAACAAATTTTGTTTCAATTTCTCCTTCATCAACTCTTGGGTGGGAGTTTACCTTTGGATTCTTAGGTTATATCGAGTGTTCTGCTTTTGGTTGGGGTCGTCACCCAGTGGTTGATATTTGACATTTCTCTTTCCAACTACGAGTATGCAACTGAATGTGTTCACTGCATGCCCTATTATCAAAGACTCTTCAGTTGCAATAGTTTCTTCCTTTTCTTCTGCAGGCTTAGTCTGCTCATCATTAAACACTGTATCAATAGAATGCACAACTAGAGCATTCATGTTGTGGTTCCATTGTGGGAATATTTCTTCTTAATGATTTTATTGATGAAATTAATAGTACTGATCCATGCCCATGCTCTTGATATTCAACATAACATTCGAGATTTGAGCAGACTTGGCTAATTGGTTGTTGCTACTGCTGGAGTTGGAAGTCCTTCGCAGGAAGTTTAATTTGGGAGGCTTGAGGCTTGCTACTCATAGTGACCTCGCTTAACCTTTGTTTCAATTCTGCCAACTCATTGGACAAGGACTTGATAGTGTGGGTCAAGCTTTCATGATCAATTGCTTCCTTTTCCTTGGCGTTCCTTATGGAGGCTTGAGGCTTTTTCCATTTGTGTTTGGATTTGTTTATTTATTCATCATCTGTGATTAATCAATCAAGCACAAGTCCTTCTCAATTGCGATCACCTCCCCAAACGTTTCTTCCAAAATTGGTTTCATAGTTCTCTTCACGAACTACACAATACTTGTTGGTAAGGAAGATGTGAAATAGTTGATTGTGATGGAGTCATGAGGTTATGTGTTTGGTGGAAATATGTTTAAGATATAGTTAAGCCTCTGATTCAAATCTTTCACCTTTTCTTTCTGCTTGATCTTGAGATTTCCCAGCTGTTTTAAAAGCATGGGAGGGGTTTCATCATCGTGGAATTCCTCAAGAAATAGTTTCTTAAAACCCCTCCAATTCTAGATAGACTTCAGAGGAAGGTTATGATACCATACAATTTATTTTCCATCTAAGGTACATGAAAATAGTCTATGTAACATCATCGCAATGTACCTCAAGTGTTTGCAGGTGTAGGTAGAAGTTGTCTAGACGATAGTCTGATTTGATTTATTTTTCAAGGGCATACTTCATTAGTAGCTTCTTTGGGTGCCTTGGAATTTTGTATAACACACCTGACAATGCAAGTGGGCCCTCAGTCATCTAGTCCACATCTTGGTCTTCCATGTCATCATCATTGTTTTCCCCTTCTTTGTCATAATTTGATTGGTTTTCTTCTTCTTCTTCTTCACTGCCTAACCCACAGAAAGTATCGTCTGAGAGTACCATGTTATCACCATCACCACCGTTGAAGGTTGGAGGCTTCTCTCATTCTTCTACATTTTCTTCTGAATCTACTAACTCTTTAAGGGTTGCGAGAATCAAATACTTAATTTTTGAGACCAGTATCCTAGTGGGGGTGATTTGGTTCTTCTTTGGAAAATATGGAAGATTATGTACTTTGGGTATCAATCCAATAGCTCTTGCAAAATTTCGAGCAATGGGGTAGATGTGTTGAAAATGAAACAAAAAAAATCCTAATTTAATTTTGTCCTTGAATTAAATCGGGAATAAAATTGTAATTCCACATCTCATGAAAACTTATATTAGTTAAATAAGTTAATTTTACTTAGTTGGCTCAGCTAAATTGAGTTGAGGGTCTACCTTGAGTCATGTTAAGAGTCTTCTACATTATAAGAGTCATGGTTGAGTTTATTTCGAGTTGTAATTAATTAATTCATTCTAATTGAGTTAAAGTCACTTAAACTAGTTCCAATTGTTCGAGGAACTAGTGGGAGGTCTAGTAGTGTGGTGCTCCCGGCAGTGGAGTGTGGTGCTTCCTATAGATCAACCAGTAAACTAATTATTCACTCATAAATAACTCATGCATGTTAGATTTGAGAGTTTCCCATTTGAGATTGGAGTTCAGGGACAATGTATTGTTAGTTGAATAATCATCTGAATTTTATAGGTTGTGCATGCAGTCAGAGGAAGGTCTGTGAGGATTGCACAATTCTAATTGAGGAATTTCCCTAATTAATAGGGGGCTAATTTGCAAGGGAAAAAAACAAGGAAATGGGGACTTGGGCAACCAGAAAATTGGTTAAGTATTGGCCTATGTTTGTCTAAGAAGCAGTGTGAGATAGATAGAGATAGTGCAGAGGTTATTTTGGCTTCAGCAAAGCATTGTAATCTTCTCATATTTTCTGACTAATGAAATATACAAATAGCAGGGGTTTTTAGATGTGGCTTTCCCTAGGAAATCATTGTGTAATGTGTTGATTGAATTCTTTCTCTTGTATGCTTTCACGATTATTTAGTTGTTTCTGCTGATGAGCAGAATAGGTTCAAGTCTATTGTTTTAGAATATTACAATTATAAATTTGAATCTACAAGGAATTTTTACATGGTATCAGAGCTAAAATCACTATAGAAGAGGAGAATATGAGTTTGTCTTTTTTAGGTGAAATTGAATATGTAGTATCATACTTTAGAGCCAACATGATGTCGTTCTACGGATTGAGACTTGAATATGCCCTTAAGGTTAGTTCAAACTATATTTATTGGAAGGAAAGGATGGAGGAAGTGATGGAAGACAATGAGATTAAGGAATTCATAGACAAAGATATTCCTAAGCTTCCAGCAGTTGATGCTCAAGATTTGGCAGAGTGGAGAAAATGTGTTGCAAAGGCAAGAAGGATTATCCTAGAAGGAGTTTGAGATCATATTGTCTCAAACCTTCATCGTAAGGAGAATGCATATGCTATGTGGAAGGCCTTGAAAGACCTATTTCAAAACATCAATGACCACAAGAAACTGGCACTGAATGACAAGCTTAGGAAAATCAAGATGGAGAAGAGCGACAATACCAAAGTACTTGACCAAGTTCACCCAATGTCAGGATGAGATTCGAAGTGTTTTTGTTATAGTTTCTGAAGATGATCTATTTAGCCTATCACTTCTAGGCCTTTTCAAGAACTAGCACAACTACTAGGACTTAGCAATGGGAGGGAGAAGTTACTAGAGTGGGAGTGTTTATGTTCAGACTTGGTGCAAGAAGAGATTCGGTGGAACACTAGAGATGGATCCTCCTCCAAGCATGATTATGAGGAAAATTTTTCCTTAGCTAGAAAGGCGAAGAAAGGGAAAGGGAAGTCATCCCATTCCAAATCAAATTCCAGTTAGGGTGGCAAGAAGGAGGACATGTCTAAGATTAAATGTTTTCATTATCACAATTTGGGACACTATGCCATGAAGTGTCCACACAAGAAGGCCAACAGGAATCACTTAGAAGGACTAGTAGGTGAAGCTCTTGCTTCACAATTCGAGTTGGATTTCACCCTCATTGCTTGCATGGTGACATTAGTGATGGGTAGTGTGTGGTATATGGATAGTGGAGCATCATTCCATATGAACTACAAAAAAGAATTCTTTTGTGACTTGGAGGAAAAGGACCTCTAGATGCACATCGAAATGGGAGATGATGGGTGGTATAACATGACCAAAATTGGTACTGTTACCTTTTAGAGGGAGTCTGGTTCTCCTCTCACTTTAAAATATGTCATGTATGTTCCAGGTTTGAAGAAGAATTTGGTTTCAGTTGCCATGTTGGAGGATCGTGGCTACTGTGTGATATTTAGCAAAGGAAAGGCTTTTCTTCATCACATAGCCTTAAGATAAGTGAATTGGATCAAGGTTTGGGTGAAGAAACTCTACATATTGGATGTAGAAGATTATGTTTATTTGAGCATAAAAGAAGAGAAGGTGTAGAGTCGAGACATCAATGAGTTGTGGCATAGAACATTAGGTCACTTGAACCATGGTGCTTAATGAGCCACATCTATTGCAACAAGAATACTGCAAATCCCAAGGCTACCAACTTTAATTATCAACCCGGGTTCATAAAAATTTAAGAGGTACCAGAACTATATGTGTAGCATACAATGTGTCCTTCCTTTGTTGTCATGATGTAATGGAGTGCATGTAATGAAATCAAATCCTAACTAGTTGGAGAAATGGAAATTCTCGAAATGGAAACCTTAACCTATTGCAAGAAAGAAAATACAAGTTAGGAAAAATTATTCTAATTGTGTAAAGTAAATATCATTAACTAAATATCAATCATTACATTTCAAAGAGTTTAGATCCATTGACAGAGTTCATTGGATGTGGTAATCAAGAAAATCATTATTGTATTATCCAATCCATAAATTTTTCCATTAACCCAATTCGCTGAGATGTTTTGCATGGGTAAAAAGGAAATTCTTAAGTGGCATGTATTCCTCCTCAAAAATTTATTTAGATCCTAGGGGTAATTATTCAAGCCTAAGGGATAAAAACCAACATTTTTGAGCAAGTCTAGGCAAGTATATACACGCTGGAAGATTTCTACAGGAAGATACAATTCACCAAATGACTAGGCAAATCAAATCCAAATTGGATGGGACAATTTTTTTTATTCATTAGGATGTATTAGGTCTCTATTTCAATTTTAATCACTCAAAAATACCCCTGTTAACGCATGCTAAAAAACAGAAAATTACTAGTCTAAAATCTAAAAAGTAGAGAACTAGTGAGCTAGTTAATCTATCAAATGCCTAACCTAATTAATTGCGAATGAAATGGGTTAAATTTTGTTATTAAATTGAATGTTTTTTTATCTAATGCAAGTTGAATAAAATCAATTGAAGCTCATTATCATTTTCTAAAAACTAGCAGAAATTTACTACTCTTTTCCAATAAATCACTATTTATTTATTATTCCTTAATTCTATTATTGGAATAATTGTTAAATCACTATTTAATAATTATTTCAATTTCATACCATTATTAATCCTCGTGAAATAATTAATAAATAATTTTATTTATTAGTTATTTTTAGATAAAGATATTTGACCATTTCGAATATCATTTCCCTCTCCAAAAAATATATTTAATTATTCCTAACGATTAGATCCTCATTTGGTCAATGCCATTTTATTATTCTCCATTTTCGAGATTAAATTGATTCATTCTTCAACATGATCATTATCATCATCACCATTATCATCTTCTTGCACTTGAGTTCTACACATTGTTTTGGTTTTTTCACACATTGAGAGAGAGAATCAATTACTAAAGCATCAAGAACATCAAAGGACTCGTCCCACGGAGGGGGATTTGCAGACCCTTTTATAGATCTCCTTCACTAGATATTATCAATAAAGATTCACTATTCATTTTAAAAAGGTTTTCCATTTGGGTTATTACATTGGATATATATTGTTGTTTGTTGTTTTAGATCACATATGTCCTTTTTATGTAGTTTTTTCTAGTTTTATTATTGCAAATCTAAAGCATAAGCAACCAAAAATTGTTTTTAGGGTCACGTGTCACTAGTGAATTAAGTGGAAGGTTTTTGGTACACCTTCCAAGAATTTTCATACTAACAAATGATGACTCCACTAGGTCTTTAGCTACACGATCATCAACAAATGGACACTCCATTGGTTTAGTAATTTAGTTCTTGGTTGATTGAAGTTTCAATAAATTTCATGGTTTTATACAACTATTTATAGCCACTCAATTTCTATTTATAGCTTTCTTTCCATTTTTGTCAAATTTTCAGATTCTGGTGGTTTTTTGGTTCTTTCTGTAGGTCATAGGTACCATCCAAGTAGGAGATAGTAAAATCTATGTGAGATCTACTGGCTGAGAGTCTTGAGAGAAAAAGGTACTTTTCAGCCCTGAATCTACATTCCATAGCACACTTTTTGGCCCAATATCTACATTTTCCACTATTTCGGGTCAGTACCTACGTTTTGAAAAATTTCTGAGAATTTTTAAGATTTTTCCTCAGACTTACTAAGAGTATTGTCTGTAGACTATGAAGGGTTTCTTCTCTTTTTTTTAATCTTCCCTAGGCCTATATTCTCATAGGTTTTCTCTTTGAGGTAGGAAAATTACTGCTATGGTTTAAGTACACCTTGACCTCTTTAGGAAGATACTTGATGGGTGAGGAGTCTAGGGTTTTAGCATTTTTAGCCACCAGTTTTGAAAGTCTGGTGCATTACTTAATAACACTTGTGGATAGTTTTATTTCACCTTTTCTCCCTTTATAGTTTGGGATTTACCTCTCCCCCTTAGGATCCCCTTGAGCATCCTAGGTTTTGGAGCTTCATACGTATCCTTTGCAGCATTTACCATGTCTAATTTTTTTATGTGTCTTTGCATCATTTACAGCATATTAGTGACTCTAGATCTCAGTCCCTTTGAAATTTGGTATTTTAGGCATTTTATGTGGCTTTGAGTAACTTGTTTCCCTTCTCTTTCTTAACTTCTTGATAGCATTTTTGGGTGGGGTCTTTTGTGCTTGATTGGTTGTTTATTTTTCTTTCATTTTCAACATTATTTACAACATTTCACCACTTTATTTTCAACAGCACATGGCATCATAAAGCATGCTTGATTAACTCGTCCACTCGACAAAACATTTTCACACATCCAAACCCTAAGTGAACTTGAGCTTGCTTAACACCGCCATGCCAAGACTTGAAACAATACACCCTAATAATTCAACATACATAGATGAAGCCCACTTGGGCACCAGGGCTAAACAATCTTTGTAGTTTAGGTGTAGGATCGGTGGGATAGGCTTCCAATAACCCATATTGATTGCTTACATTGAGACATAGAATTTGACATATTAGGTAGCTTAAAATCCTTCACCATCCCATGGTCCAAAGTTAGAGTGCATCAAAAACCTAATTCAGAGGGGGTTTGGCTAAGTCATTGTGTGAGCTATTCCTATTGGGGCTACCCAACCCATGGTAGGGAATCTCATGCGTTGGTTGATGACCAAGAACCTCAATACTCGACCACCCCCATGGGACGAAGGTAACTGTAGTGACCAATCTTAGGAAAACACACTATAGGACTCGTTGTGGGAAGCATTTGGTTCTCTACCCTACCTTTCCCTTGGAGAATCTATTTGCGGGGATGATATTTTTCCAGGTATTAAGTTCTTTGGAAGGCCATCTAAAACAATATATTAAGGATTGTTTGAGGATTTAGACGACCTATAAGCTAGAGGTATTTTTCTTTGATAGGACATGTCTTCTTGTATTAGATTAGCATCATTAATATAGTTAGTTTACACTTTGCACCACTGCACTAGGTGTTTTCTTGTTTTTTGTCTCTTTCACTCCTATCATAACCCTTTAGTCCTTAGAATCATCACTGTCTTGGCATTGTTGCACCCCCTAGGCATTTTTAGTAGAGAATTCGAGGCCTTCATCCTCAGTTTCTATTAGGACATATTACTCCTCTTCATCTAGTTAGATTACATCCTCCTAGTCCTCCATCAAGTCCTCATTCTGACTCTAGTTCTACTAATTCTTCTAGTTCTTCCTTGTTTCTGCAGCTTTTCAACCCCATACCATCACCATGTCAGGCACTAATGTGGGTGCGAGAATCCAAGGTGGTAACCCAGGTACTAACTAGGGTAAGCTCATGAGTGAAACAACTACCGGTATGGTCGCTCCTACTTCATTTCTTCCTTTTATGGCTAGTTTGAGTCTCCCTAATTTCAGCCAGCTCATCAACGATCCTCTCTCCCATGATCTCAATTGGCCAGCTATGCCTACTAAACTTCCTTCCGACATCCCAAATTTTGAAATTAATCCTGGAGAAGATCCCACAAACCATGTTCGCTCATTCCATACATGGTGTTCATCCAATTCTATCATTTAAAACTCCATCCATCTTCATCTATTCCAATGCACTCTTACTATAGATGATGCTAAGTGGTATGTTGATAAACCCATAGTCACTCATTCCATTTTTGCAACTCATGTGAAATATTTTCTTGCTTATTTCTAGTTACCTATTTCTTATGAAAATGGTACCAAACTCTTGAATTCTTTCTGTCAAACTTCTACCACTCACCTATTCGACCATGTTCATGAATGGCATAGAAGGAGGAGCATATGTAAAGCTCTTGAATTCGAAGACTATGTCTATATGGATTGGTTTCATAGATGTATTTTGGACCCCATTGCTAAAGATGTATCTTCTCACTTCCCTCAATATGAGGAAGATGTGCTCCAAGTAGCCTTGAAATTTAACCTGATCTATGCCCAGTTAGGTTATGTTTATACTGTCATTCTTGGTTTGCCTTTGCATGGTGCTACCAATGCACTAGGGGTATCTCTTGCCACTGATGGTATCATTGGAACCATTTCACACCCTCAAATTCAACCATATTCTCCACCTCAAATGAGTTATGGTCAACCTGAGGGAGGGACCAGTTCTTCTTACACCTATCCCTCCCTCAATATTCCACGTGGAAACTCTTTTCCAGGTCCCAACACGTCATATGCATATCCCCATATACATAAACAGATGCCAAGGCCAATTGTTGCTCCACCTTTTAATCCTATTGATGCCCCATATCCTTATTATCCATATGCATTACCTAGTCGTCCAACCCCCCAACACCCCAATCCCCCATGCCTCCTCCACCTATGCCATAGTAGAAACCTCCGCCACAAGTTCAAGTGTATGCTTAGTAGAGTGCAACCAATCCCCCCAACCCCAAGAAAAGGAGCAGGGGAAAGGTAACCAAAACCAACAATCTCAAGTAATTAAGGTATCCAGGGCCCACCACCTAATGCACCTCAAGGAAACTAGAGTAATCCTGCAACCCAGCAACAGGGCGGCCAACCCAAGAAAGAAAGGGTTTTCGTATGAACAAACCTTGTGCATTTTGTGGCTTATATGGCCATTATACTCATGAGTGTCCCCTTTTACCATGGATGCATCAAGCATGGGAATCTCAAGCAACTGCTTCCAGAGGACAACAACCTATCGCTCCTCCTCCTCCTGCTTCATCTCAACTAGTTGTGCTTACCAATCCTTTTCCTCACTAAGGATATCTTGCTACTCAACCTACACAAGGTCATGCATCTCCCCCACCTCCACCATTTGATCACAATGATTATCAAATTATTATGATGAATTTTGACAAGGTCAAGCGAGCAAGTCAACCTTCAGACTCACCCGCACCAATATGACAAGCCACTCGCTAAGTCAGTGACTGAGTCTCAACCCCAAGTTTGCACCGAGCCTATTTTGTCACCTAATGGTATGTTACAGATCCCTTCTCCTAAGGTAGAGGTTATGCCTAACATCCCCAAAGGTCCACTACATTTAAATGATGCTTCTACTAAAGCCACACATACCTATAACATAGTAGATGACCTGTTGCAGCATCCTGCTGCCATATGAATGCTAGAATTTCTATAGACATGCCCATCCCAATGGAAATATATACTCTCTACTTTCGGTTTTGTGGATCCCCATAATGATCATATGATTTTCATTGACATTGACAATTCAAAACATCCTCCCATATCTTCATTCATTGCATTTCAAATACTAGTCTCCATAAGAAACGCCACTATTGAACAGTGTATCATAGATGAAGGCACCTCTACATATGTGATGGTTGCTAGTGTTTGGAAGAAACTTGGTTCACCTGACTTGTCTCCTCCCACCATCACTCTCCGTTCTTGGGATGATCATCCCTCTCAATCCATTGGCTTATATTGAAACTATCCTATCACTATTTCTGGCAAGACTGTCTCTATTGGCATCGAATTCATTGATGCCCCATTAGGTTATTAAATAATTTTGGGTTGTAGTTATACCTCTGTTATGTCAGTTGTTGCATATGTGGTTCACCATAAGATGTGCTTCCACCATAATGGAAAGAATGTCACTATGAATCAGCTAACATACCATGATCCTAAATCTCAGACTTCACCTTATTCCATTATCTCATCGATGATTTTCAATAAGATTGTCTTGTCCCTCACCAATGTCTCTCCTTGAGTCTACAAAGATTCCACCTTGCTTGTTGTTATTATGGTCCACCACCTACTCCTTCTAAGCCTAGATCATTAAGTGTTTGCATGCTTCAAGGATCACAGGCTGCCCATAAGTGATCTGGTATGCCTTCATAACAAGTAGCACCTCCGTAACATGTTTTTCCCAGCTCAACCCAACCTTTCAGTAATACTCCTCAAGGTCCTCTTCCTTCTTCTAGTGTCTCTTCTAGTCCTTTTTAGCCTAGAACCATTCCCCTAGGTCTTCACCATCTCAGAGCATTTCCCCAGGAAATTTCCGTTCTTCTTAGATATCGTTCTTCTTTCCACCCTTGGGAGTTTATTCTACACATGTTATGGCTACATTGTGTTTACCTAACATTACCTTGGGGATCCTTGTAATATTCCTAATTAGCCATGGCTAAGTGGAATATTCGATTTTGTTCAATTTTTGCCTTCTATAGTTATTTGTAAATAAAAAAGTGAAGGCGGGGGACATAACTCACTTTTAGAATAAGAAGTCACTTCCTATTAGCACAATGTTGTGACTTAGAGGGGAGCCAAGGGGGCCAAAGGGGGACACAGAAATGGAGCCCATGCAGACACATGGAGGGACTGCGTAGGAGGGAACAAACATGTGGCAAGAGAGGAATCATGCAGGAGGAGGTGAGCCTTGGGATTGAGAGAGGCAAAGGCTATAAAGGAGAGAGGAGCCCCCTAATTTTGATCATTCGAGTTATGAGCATTTGTGATAGTCATTTCGACTTAGAGCACGCTAGTTGTTTAGCTAGTCTGCAACACTGTTTAGAGCATTGAGTGTCTCCGTTTGAAGATCTCACTCTTAGCGCTGGGGGATTTTGAGTGCCTTCTCAGGCAAAGTATTTCCATTGGATTTCTAGCAGTAGTTTCATGAAAATTTCAACAACAGTTTCATCAGCGTCTTTGAGGAATTGCGCAGAACCCCAAGGGGGTGATTTTCAGGGGTTGGCCATTTCAGAAAATCTTTCTGGGTTTTTTTAGGTTTCTTGAGTAGAATCTGATTCCAGAGTTTTAGCCTTTTCTAAGGAGGGGAGCAACCCCACGTCCTCATTCAATTTCCACTAACAGCAGTAGCACGACAATTTTCCAGCAGCTGGGACACAGATCAGTGTGAGGCCATTCCTTTGTTATTCGGAGTGTATTTCTTCACTTGCCTTGTGTAAGTCGAAGTGTTGTCCTTCTGATCACCTCTGTACTCATTACTTTACTTGGTATATTAAAATGGCTTATCATTTCTCACTACATTTTGTGTGTATCTATTTATATTTCATATGTTCATTATTTTTGCTGCACTACTATTATATCTTTGTCATTTTCTCGGCTACTGTACCACTTGTGTGTTTTCCTAGTTGAGATTTTGATGGGGTTTGAGGAATATTCTGGGTTAGGGATATTATAGTGGTATCAAAGCATAGATCTGGATTAGCTTGTGGAGCTAGCAATCTATGACACCGGGGGAAAAACCCTATATTTGTTACAGAGGTTAGAGATACAGAGACACTGGGCATAGGTTGAGGAACACTTACGGAGAGGGAGACTGTGTTCCGAAGGTGGATGCAGAATAGGAGGAGCCTATGGTGGACGCAGAGCAGGAGGATTGGATGGAAGATGATGATGAGAAGAGATTTGTGGATATGCTCCTCAAATCTATGCAGGATCTATCGAGGCAGATTGAGGTGATGGGGCAGAGATTCATGGCAGTAGAGGCCAGACAGCGTGAGAGCCCATGGGTTTTTTAGGATGGTGAGGGATCGGGCGCATCCCACCATTTGCCAGAGCAGTGTGATACTATGCAGCAGGTGGCCTCACATGCCCCTACATGCTCTACCATGCCCACTTTCTTAGGAACTGACATGGGGGTTGTAGCCTAGCGGGTGGCAGAGCTTAGACATATGGGCAATTATTTTGCAGAGTACCAGGCCTATGGGTAGGAGTTCAGGGAAGCCCTCTCATTTGGAGATTTTGTTGAGCTCCAGTAGGATAGTAGACCCCACAACCATCACATAGGGTACCGACATTACCATGATGGTGACACCCACCGTGTAGTGAGTAGATTCCACTTGCCTACGTTTGATGGTTCATCAAATAGTCCGACAAAATCTTGGGTGGAGAAGCTGGACATTTATTTCTAGCGTAACCAGATGTTGGAGACAGAGGCCATCAAGGTGGAAACATTGCATTTGGATGGTGAGGCCTAGGATTGGTGGTTTCATGGGATGGTTACACTAAGGCACTCCACAGTGATGACATATGCCGAGTTTACCAGGAGACTGATGGAGCGAATTGATCAGAGGGAGCCAGAGCAGCATTTTGTTGAGCTGACAAGGCTCAAATAGGCAGGGAGCCCAAAGACATACATTGCAGATTTCTTGAGGGTCTCTGTGACCGTGCCAGACCTATCCATGGTACGGAGGGTCTATATGTATGTTGAGGGGTTAGCAGAGCCACTTTCGGGTTTAGTCCGATCCTCTAGACCAGCCACACTCTAGGATGCTATCAGCAGGACCCAGGACTTATAGGATGTCTTATCCAAGACCCAGACACCTTACCCCCAGAGACAGAATTTCCAGTCTAAGGGGAAGGATGTGAGGATTCCACCTCCAAAGGGGAATCTAGGATGAGTACAACTTAACGATGATGCTAGGAGGGAGCTGAAGAAGAAGTGGTTGTGCTTCACCTGTCAGGAGCCATCGGCACTAGGACATAGATGTGCTGCTGGTAAAGCACATTCAATTGAGGTCTTCTTCGAGAGCAGTGGGGAGGAGGATGACAAGGATGATGTGGAGGTAGGAGATAGCCATGCCGTACAGGGTCCTTTGCCACCGCCACCGCTAGCAGGAGGTGGTGCATCTTTTGCACCCACCGGAGGGGCCCTTGCAGCATTGCGAGGAGTTCCCAAGTATCTGATGCTACGTGTACAAGGGACAGTACATGGCCAGAGAGTATCAGTTTTGGTTGACAGTGGGGCGACCCACAACTTCATCGATGCCCAGATGGTTGAGCGGAGAGGTATATAGATAGAGAGCTTTGGTGGGTTTTCAATCTTGGTCCCAAGAGATCAGACCATGACATGTGCTTGTTATGTTCCAGAGCTTTCAGTGATGATGGGCACCTACACATTGACTGACCATTTTTTCATGGTCGATATTCTGGAAACCAACATGATACTAGGTGTTTAGTGGCTTATCACTCTGGGGAAGGTCACGCCAGATTGGAAGACCTTGGAGATGGAGTGGGATGATGAGAAGAAAGGGAGGCATGAGAAGATATGGGGACAGGACACATATCAGCCTCAAACTGTTTCAACTCATCAGATGGAGGTAGTCTTCCGAAAGGGAGACATAGAGTGGGAAGTGGAGCTGTGTGCATCAGAGGTAGGGACTACAGGGCAAACGATACACCCAGAGATACAGTCTATTCTTGATTGGTATGCCATAGTGTTTGGGGAGATTCCACCAGGATAGCCACTGGATCGGGGGTTTGAGCATACCATCGAGCTTGAGCAGGGCATACAGGCTATGATTACCACCCCCTATAGGCACCCTAAGGCCTATCGAGATGAGATTGAGCCGGCTATCCAGGAGTTGCTGGCTCTTGGGCATATCTAACCGAGCACAAGTCCTTTTGCTTCTTCTATGGTGCTAGTGAAGAAGAAGCATGGTACATTGAGGATGTGCATTGACTATAGGGCTCTGAACAAGAAGACACTGAAGAACAGGTACCCCATACCCAAGATCTATGAGTTGATGGACGAGTTGAGAGGGACACGTTACTTCTCAAAGATTGATTTGAGATCTGGGTACCATCATATTCATGTGAGGGACATTCCCAAGACTGCCTTCAGGTGTCACTATGGCCACTTTGAGTTCTTGGTGATGCCTTTTGGGCTAACCAATGCCCCTGCTACATTTTAGTCTTGCATGAATCACATCTTCCATAGTCACTTGAGGAAGTTTGTGTTGGTATTCTTTGATGATATTCTCATTTACAGCAGGACTTGGGAGCAGCATCTCCAACACATTGAGACAGTATTGCGTATCTTACAGGAGCAGCAGTTCTAAGCCAAACTCTCCAAGTGTGAGTTTGGGTTGACGAAGATGTTGTATCTGGGACACATCATAGGGGTGGACGAAGTGAGGGTCCATGAGGAGAAGATCAGGGCCATCAGAGAATGGCCAGAGCCGAGAAATGTGATGGAACTTCGAGGATTCATTGGCATTTGTACTTACTACCAGAAGTTCATCTAAAGTTTCTCACATCTTGCTGCACCCTTGATAGATTTGATGAGGAAGGGGGCTTTCAGTTGGTCGGATACAACACAATGAGCCTTTGATAGGCTCAAGGAGGTTATGAGCAACTGCCCAGTGCTTGCATTGCTAGATTTCACGCAGCCATTTGCTTTGGAGTGTGATGCGTCGGGAGAGGGGATCGGAGCAGTATTGATGCAGGGAGGTCCTATAGCCTTTGAGAGTCGGAAGCTCCTTCCGCATGAGAGGTTGTATTCTATATACGACAAGGAGATGCTCTCCATCATGCATGCATTGGCTAAGTACCAACAGTATTTGGTAGGTAACAGGTTCAGGGTGAGGACTGATCACAACAGCCTCAAGTTCTTTTTGGAGCAGAAGCAACTACAGGAGAGGCAGTAGAAGTGGATCAGTAAGATCCAAGCATATGACTTTGACATTGAGTATGTCAAGGGTAAGAACAATGTGGTAGCAGATTCCCTTTCACGTAGACCAACCATGTTGTCTCTTATGAGCTTGGATATAGACTGGAGGGCTTGACTCTTAGTAGAGTAATCCAAGGATAGATTTGCATGTGAGGTCCTAGATGGGTAGGTGGCAGATGATAGGTGTAGGGTGGTCGATGAGATCATCTATTATAGGGACCGGATCTTCTTGACTGATGGGTCTCAGCTCAAGGAGAAGATACTCCAGGCATCACATGATTCACCTTTGGCAGGACATCAAGGGTTTACCAAAACCTATAGGGCCATTAGAGAGAGGTTCTAATGGAAGGGCCTCAAGGAGGACGTACTCCAGCACATCCGGGAGTGTGATGTTTGCCAGAGGAACAAGGGAGAGATGAGCCATCCCGTGGGTTTATTACTGCCTCTTCCCATTCTAGAGGGGAAATGGGAGAGCATTTCGATGGACTTCATCACAGGGTTGCCCATGGTATAGGGCAAGGATTGTATCTTTGTTGTTGTTGATCAACTAACAAAGTACGCACATTTTTTTGCCATATCTGCACACTATACAACAGCACAGGTGGCTGAGTTGTTCTTCAAAGAGATTTTCAGGCTACATGGTCTTCCTAAGACCATCGTCAGTGGTAGGGACAACCATTTCATGGGTGGGTTTTAGCAGGAGATTTTCCAATTGGTGGGGACGGAGTTGACACCGAGTACCAGTTATCACCCACAGACAGATGGGCAGACAGAGATAGTTAACAAGTGGCTGGAGGGCTACTTGCGTAACTATGTTAGTGGGTAGCAATGAGCATGGCTGAAGTGGCTGCATCTAGGGGAGTACTACTACAATACTTTACATCATATGTCCATTGGTATGTCACCATTCTATGCCTTATATGGGTATCATCCTTTATCTTTTGCTGACGTGATGTTTGGTGATAGCAAGGCTCCTAGAGCCAAGATTTGGATCAAAGAGAGTCAGGATATCCTCTGAGCTCTCAAGGATAACATCGCTATAGCGCAAAACTAGTAGAAGTTGTATGCCGACAAGGGTCAGGTGGAGAGACAGTTTGAGGTAGGGAACATGGTCTACCTACGATTACAACCATACTGACAGTCATCACTGAAGCAGAAAGGGGCTTCGAAGCTCAAGCCCCACTTTTATGGGCCATACAGGGTGATACGTAGGATTGGATAGGTTGCATATGAGTTGGAATTGCCCCAAGGCAGCAAGATTCATAATGTTTTTCATGTATCATGTCTAAAAAAGGCATTGGGGCAACAGGTGACAGTGATATATGAGCTACCACCCATGGATGATGAGGGGCATTTAGTATTGCAGGCGGAGGCTATCATTGATACCAGGGAGAGGCAGCTGCAGAGCAGGATGGTCCAGGAATTCTTGGTGAGGTGGAAGAATTTGCCAGATGAGGATGCCACTTGGGTGAGTGAGAAGATCTTTCAGCATCCATCACTTTAGTTGCTTGAGGACAAGCAACATTTTGCCGGGGGAGACTATAATATTCCTAATTAGCCATGGCTAATTGGAATATTCGATTTTGTTCAATTTTTGCCTTCTATAGTTATTTTAAATAAAAACAGTGAGGAGGGGACATAACTCACTTTTAGAATAAAAAGTCACTTCCTAGTAGCACAACGTTGTGACTTAGAGGGGAGCCAAGGGGGCCAAAGGGGGACACAGAAATGGAGCCCACGCAGACACATGGAGGGATTGCGTAGGAGGGAAGAAACACATGGAAAGAGAGGAATCACGTAGGAGGAGGTCAGCCTTGGGATTGAGAGAGGCAAAAGGCTATAAAGGAGAGAGGATCCCCCTCATTTTGATCATTCAGGTTATGAGCATTTGTGATAGTCATTTCGACTTAGAGCACGCTGGCTGTTTAGCTAGTCTGCAGCAATTTTTAGTGCATTGAGTGTCTTAGTTCAAAATCTCACCCTTAGCCCCGGGGTACTTTGAGTTCCTGCTCGGGCAAGGTATTTCCATTGGCTTTCCAGCAGTAGTTTCATCAGCGTCTTTGAGGAACTGCCCAGAACCCAAGGGGGTGATTTTCGGGGGTCGTCCATTCAGAAAATCTTTCTGGGTTTTTGTGGGTTTCTTGAGTAAAGTACAATTACAAAATTTCAGCATTTTCTGAGGAGGGGAGTATTCCCAAATCCTCATTCAATTTCTAGTAGCACGATAATTTTCTAGCAGCTAGGACGCAGATCAGTGTGAAGCCATTCCTTTGTTATTCTGAGTGTATTTCTTCACTTGCCTTGTGCAAGTTGAGGTGTCGCCCTTCTGATCACCTCTGTACTCATTCCTTTACTCAGTATAATAAAACGGCTTAGCATTTCTCGCTACATTTCGTGTGTAGATTTATATTTCATATGTTCATTATTGTTGTTGTACTACTATTATATCTCTATCATTATATCTCTATGATTTTCTCGACTACTATATCACTTGTGCGTTTTCTTGGTTGAGATTTTGCTGGGGTTTGAGGAATATTCTGGTTTAGGGATATTAAAGTTCGAGTCTGGTACATTGATCCTCCCTCAAACATTGCTTTGACCCCAGTTCATCCTGTTGTACCTACCCCTTCCTTTGCTTCAGTTCTACAACAACCTCAACAGGAACCTACTCCTATTGTGAAAGCATTTGGTGAGGGGGAAAAAGGCCATAAAAATGGAACCAAATATAAGGCAGCCCAACCAACTAAAACTCCTCCTAAGTCGCCAAAACCCACTCCCAGTTGGCTTAAGGTGGCCTGAACCAAGTTTAGAGTTAATCGTATCAACCAAAAAAACCCTAGCTGCTAGCCCTTTTGGAAACAACCTGCATAGCACTGGCTGTAGTGTCACCTGAGGTAGTATTGGGGGATACTAGAACCATGTTTCTGCATCGAGAGATCGTGTGATAAGTAATTTGAAACCCTTGTAGCTCTGATCTGCATTTGCGTAGATCTGTATCTTCCTATGTTTCACTACTACAACTCTATCCAATTGGATTCTAGACCTTCCTGAAGGTTTACGATCAAGCTATTCAGACCTAAAAGAAGCAAAATTATAACTTTTGCTTAGTAAATAACAACCATAGATCTGCCTTTGCACAGATCAATCTGTTCCAACTAGTTATATTACCATATCTATCTAATATCTTCGCGAAACATTTTCATTACTTATTTTATGCATAGATAATCAAGATTCAATAGATTCGCGCTGAAGATACACTTTATTTCATAGAAAACATACCATTAAGCAACAATTCATAAACTTAAACAAAATTAAGAACAAGGCATAGATGCAATAGATTTGGTCCAAAGTTAGTCTTTATTGGATTCAACATTCAAATTACAGACTCTTCCACCATGCGCACCCAGTTGCAGGGGCCTGTGCACTTAGCTGCGGACTTGCCAAGGTCTCCATGCACTCAGCTGCAATAGCCTTCCCCTTTTGCCTAAGTACAAGAAATAGAGCTTTCCTCCCTTAGTGCTCTCCCTTACACTTTTCCTTCTCCAAAAATTACTCCTCTTTTCTAGACTCACTATGATTCAATTACTTATATATTTTCTATTACAATACCATGGACCATGGCCTATGGGTGAGTCAAAAAACAATCCTATTACTTACCCACACAAGGGTCTAAAGTCCCTTTACTCCTACTTAGTTGTGTGATACACTTCCACATTTTGTCGAGAATTTACATCATTTATAAAATTCTATTCAAAATTTGATTAAACTATCCCAAAAGTGACCCTAGGGACCCTATTCCAACAGACCTCCAACACAAATATGGAGATGCACCATCATGTCACTTAGCTGGCTTCTCGACTTTGTGGCAGAGCTCACTGAGCTACTGCTTCAATGCGATGAGTCCCATGGTACTTTGTATTGCATCCTTCTTCACTTCTTCGACCAACATTTTAGTAGTTGGTCCCTCTATCGTAAGTTGCATCATCCGATGAGTCTGTTGTAGATCTTTCAGCTTCTCCTAAAAGGTCTGAGAAACTTGGCTACCCTCTTCTGTCCAAGGTTGAAGTTGAGCCTTTAACACTGGCTCTTTTTGTTGCAATTCCTGTACTTATACCTGTATCAGCTTCCCTTCCTGTAGGAGTGCGAAGCGCTGGATTGGTGCCAAGATGAAAACAGTCGCCCTGATCTCATCATACTTCTGTTGGGCCTCTCTAATTTCTGTGCTCAACCTATGTAGGTTTGGGTCCTCCTTGTAAGTGTCCCATAATTCCATGGTCTGGTTAAAGAAAAAATCACATCCTTTAACTGAAATCTCAAAAGTATTCATATGTTCCTTAATGGCTGCACTGCATTGCTTCCTAACCTCTAGTGGAGTAGTTGTCTGTAGCTTCAGCTGTAATTCTGATATATTCATCTGGAAGTCAATGTGACTCTACCTATCTCTTCTTTTGATTCACAGATTGCAGAAGTCAGTTTCTTGATCTTCACTGTAGTTGTGGCGTATTCTAGAATATTTAACTCTGGGACCAAATTGCATGCCTATGTGATTGATGTTTCCAGACTCTAGTTTCGTGCTTCTAGCTCTTCCTTTTCTTTCAGATTCGAAGCCTTCTTAGTGAACATTTGTTCATTGTTTACCTTAAATTTGTTGATCACTATAAGTGCACACTACCTTTTGCTTCTAAGTTCGTCCAAGACCCCTTGATGCAGCGCATGGAGTGTTTGAAGTGGCAGTGTGGCTAAGTTCACCCCGATGTATTTGATCGTGCTCAGTAGAGCATGATATTCCTCTATTTTCACGTGAACTGATCCTTTTGGTAGAGAGATGACTCTGAGGTCTAGATTCCTTTCCATCTCTAATACTTTCTCCCTCCGTTGCACCAGGTTCGCTTTCACTCAGCTCACTTGCCCTATGCTTTCTTGAATCCTTCTTGTTTGGTTCTGTAGCTCACACAAATCCTTCTTGACACTCCATAGCATCTACATGTACTGTTGTTCAAATTTTTGTGATAGCTCTATTGTGGTGTCTCTAACTTTGTCTCTAATTCTGTCGAGATCCCCTTCTGTGAGTATCATTGGTCAATGCATGCTTTTTTATCTGATTTGTGCTTCTTCCTTGGCCTGAAATTTGTCTCCTTACTACGATTCTTCAATGTGAAGGGAGTTCTCTGTGCCTCTCCTCCATCTCTGCCCTGCGTGAGTAGTTCCTTCTCCTTAGTATGCTGGGAAGATGATGCCTCAACTTCCTCTATGTTAGTGCACTTAGTTTCAACACACTCTTTGGAAGCACACTCTTTTTCAGCATCTACCTTAGCAACAACTTCTTTCTTCCTCTGCTCGGCCAATGCTCATGTCGCTTTCTATGCTACTTATTTTCACATCTATGCACTTGTCGTCTACACAAGAAATCTTTCTCTGCCCTCACTGGTACTTGCACCAACATCCATGGTTTGTCACCACTCCGCTGGCCAACTTCCCACAATTTCTTGCACATCTGTTTCCGAAACTAAGTATGGAAGCTTGTGCCATATATGCTTAGGATCCCGCCTCGCCCTGATTGATACGTTATGGAAGTTGGCCTTAAACTCCGTGAAGGTCCTCAACTTCTTGAACAAGGTTGGAGACAACCATGGTAGCTAACTGATTACTGTGTAGAGGTACATTTCAACCAATATCTAGAAAATATTGGATTCCTTGATTCTCTTCGTATACTTTGTCGCCCATAGCAAAGGGAACTTCGCTGCTTCTAGAAAATTTTCTTCCTGCGAAGGAAACTAACTATCCTCTAGCAAGTGCCATGCTACTAGTAAAATTCAAAACAAGAGCCAAACATAATGAAATGGCTTGTTGTCCTCTTGTGTTTCGTAGTAGTTCATGAGGAATTCCTTACATAAATACTGCACCCAGTTGTATTGTACTCCCTTCGTGCACTGGACAACCAATGACACTATTGGTGGCGAAACTTTGTCTGTGTGACATTTCCTCATAATATTTCCTATTAGAATTTGGGTAGAATACTACACTGCCTAGTCTTCAATGGAACATATAGAGTATCACATGACTATTTGATAGCCCAAACTCCACCTTCATCTTATCTGCCACCTCGTTTTGTCCATTGTTTCCTCCAAACTCCTTGGCAGGCTCCACCCCTTTATAGGGAAACTTTGTAATCCTATGGATGAGAATATTAGTTATATGGATGGGCTCTCTGATCCATAAGCACCCATCATGCACTAACGTAAGCAGATGGTGCACATACACAGTGTTAATAATTAACCGGTGGAAGTATGGTATGCATAGCATGTGTAGTAAACCGGCCTGCTCATCGCCTCTGACCCATTTCATGGGTTCCAGCTGTGTAACTCCAATTTCTTCATAGTATATCTTCATCATGTACTTATTAATAGATAAGTAAGGGAATTTCTCGTGGTTAGCAAGATCCCAATCCGCCATCTTCAACACAGGGATGTGCAATAAGACCCCACATTCAAAAACAACCTGTTCTGGTAATAGTGGTGTCAAGACCATAAATTTTCTTGAGTCCGGGTCTTTGGTTACTTTCTATTTGCCTTTCTGTAGAGGGATATACTTTGGGAGCTGAGTGATAGGTTTTCCCCCCTCATCATCTAACTCCTCAACTCCATCACGAAGTTCTTCTGCCTCCAAGTCCACAATTTTCTCTGGCTGCTTTGCCTTATCCTTCTTCTCCTGTTGCCAAACCTTTGAGTTCTTCCTCATTGAATGCCTCAACGGTATAGATTTCTTCTGCTTCTCCTTAGCAGCCGATTTCTTCAGCCTAAGTGACCTCAACACCATAGGCACGCAGGGCATAGCTTCCATGCTCATTATTTCAGGGGTTGTCACATCAGAGATAGTAGCTTTAGAACTAATAGCCTCTACGGTATTTGTTGTAGTCATGTGGTAAAAAAAGAAGTTCATGGGCTACTGCAGATAGGTTTACGAATGATGGTTGTGCCAAGAGTTCTTCCCAGTCTTTGTGCTTTGTAAACTTAAAACAATAAGGCTCACAGACAATTCTCAGAATGTAAAGTGTTTCCCTGTAGGCTGACATGCCATATTTATAGAGGTTTTCAAATTCAAATTCGATTTTTCCATCCATTTTCCGATCATAAATATTTCTTTGGTGATAGATCTCCAAATATTTTCACCATAAATGGCACCTACCTACTCCTCTTAATGTTTTTTTTGCCATCAAACCATGAATAGTGACTCCAACGACTACTTTTGGACCTGGATGTGCGGTACCTTCCCCTATGGCGTAGCACATCCAGCGTAGCTTCACCTATTGCACTCCTTTCTTCTGTTGCACGACCTCCTTACTATATTTTCTTCCTCTTCAGGAAGCGTAGTTTATAGTCTTGCAGTCCCTTGCAACTTCCTGGATTACTAAGACTGTTCTGCTACCATGTAGTCATTACATAGGGGAATGATCCCCTATATACAAATTCAGCCTACTTCCATTCCCTTTCCCACAGAATGGCTCCCAATTCAGCTTCGCGAGCTGAGCTATGCCACCATCTGTGATATCCTTAACAACACATGGCCCTAACCAGCACATTTGAAATTTCCATGGAAATTTTGTAAACTTGTTGTCTTATAGCAGCATTAGATCATCCACCTTGAAAATGCGCAGCATAATATCCCTATCATGCCATGCTTTCTCGCGTTCCTTTTGCACTTGTTGGTGAAATCCTGTAAGAAAGTGGTCTTCTTCTAACTCCATCAACTATGTGAGCTATTCCTCCAAGTTCTCACAATCTGCCATCTTTGTCAAAGCTGCAATGCATAGACTTAGCACAATATACTCCATAGGCATCACCACTTCAATTCCATAGACCAACCTAAACAATGTTTGGCTTGTCAAATTCTTAAAGGTCCTCCTATATGCCCATAGAACTACTGGTATGTGCATATCCCAATCATTCCTCTATGCATTGTAGACCTTTTTTAATGCATTCTCCAAGATTTTGTTAAGTTTTTTGACCATTCCATTCGCTTGTGGGTGATAGGGCGTTCTCTTTTGATGATACACCTAAAATTATCCTAGCACCATGCTGATTGTTTCATTCAAGAAATGTGTACCCCGATCACTCATCAATATCTTAGGGCGTCCAAACAATGTTAAGACATATTCAAACAAAAATTTTGTAGCGGCGGCAACTGTACAATCCTTCATTGGCTATGCTTCCATCCATCTGGTTAAAAACTCTATTGTAGTAATGATATACCACGTGTGCATCTTCTTTCCTTCTGGTTGTATTAGACCTATGAAATGAATGACCCATTTCTCAAATACATGCAATGAAACATGAGGATTTAAAGGCAATTCATCTCTTCGTGAAGGCTTTCCCATCATTTGGCAAGCATCACATGCCTTGCAATACGCCTTATAATTCTTATGTAATGCTGGCAACCATAACAATTCGTGCAAAATCTTCTATGTTGAGTGATAAAAGGTGTCTTTTTAACTCCTAATTATCTTCACATTAATTGTCAACCTAGGGACGATTTTTTATTTCAAGAGTGTACTCAGTCTGAGGCAGCTATTTACTCAAGAGTAATGTTTTGCAGTATAGTGCTTTAAAATGCAAAAGTAAATGAATGCTTGAAATAAAATTTAATTGTAATGGCAAGAAATTGAAATGTTTTGAACTAAATCATTCACTCAAACAATTATCAGTCGAGGACTCAGTAATGATAACTCTCTCCCCTGTGAATTGATGCAAAGGAAAATCAATCATAGGCAAGATCCACAATCTGAGAACTTAGGCAGTGATAGCCAATGTCCTTTACAGTTGTTGATCTTACACTCCGCACTAAAGCAAATAATTGGAAATGATAAATCAATAATGCTACTAACAGAAATGGAATAAACACGCTCACTGCAATAACATTTAACAGGCGGAATCAAATCCTTGCAGAAAAGAACAACAACTAAGTCTATTGGAAAACTAAAAAACAAAGCTAATTAAATGGAAATACATAGCAATTGCAAATGTAACTGAATCAACAATATTAATTTAGCTGCATGAACATTAATCGCAGGCATTGAAGCAACAACAATCACAATTATAATTGAACTGTAACTTAATTGAATAGCCATTGCAATTACAAATGAGCTGCAATTAAATGAACCACAGTCTTAATTAGATAGCACAGTATTAGATTAGAATTAACAGCAGGACATTTCAAGTTATAATTAATAATTTTGTCACTAACGCAATCCAATTATGATTTCAATATAACAGAGCAATTCGACGAAATGTTCATAAACAAAAGATTACTGGATAAAACAAATGAAAAGGAAATCAAACCATCACACAGATGGCACTGTAAAGATATAATACAAAGTAGCAACTTAATCCACCAGAGGCTGGGTCCTTAGCTGCCAGTGGATGCTACTGGGCTACTTCAGATAAGGCAAATGAATAGCAACCCTTTTACTTATTAATCATCAAACTATGAAATCATTACAAACAACAGAAGCTTTGAGAATTACAGTGGTAATGCAACAATCTCCTTTTGCTCCTATCCTATCCTATCCCATCATGAATAATCCATCATCATCCTTGAATCTCCAATTTTGAAATCATAATTCTGAATTCCCTTCTCTGGTCCCTGTTTTCACTTAAACAAAGAGAGATCAAAGAGCAGTTACAACAGAGATGATTACAATATGATTCTTATTACAAAATTGGATTGTTCTCAACAAATTGATAAGCAGGATCATCTCTAAGATATTTGTCCATCAGCATTCAACAGGAACAGGTCGAATTTGGCATTGCAACTGAGATAATCTGGAAAATGGCCTCACGGCGAATCTGGGAAAAATGTTTTTAGAGAACCTTCTGTTTCTCTTAGTACAGGCCGAATTTGGGAAAACTGCTTAACGCAAAACTAACTTGGTCCATTTTAGACAAAACCAATGTTTTAGGTTTTCCAAATTCTTCTCCATTTTTCCAAAACTTTCAATACAAAATTGTCACTTCTTATTCCAGCGAATTTCTGAGTTAGCACATTTAATGATCAAATCTTCAATCTGGAAAATACCTTGGAGGCTAAAAATATTGAGTAATGTTACAACCAATTTATTAATAAATCATCATTGATAAAATCATGCATAGTCATCAACTTATTAAAAATAAAGGAGAATAAATAATATTTTTCCATAAGAGCATAAATCATTATAAGATGGAATTATATGATAAACCATGATAAATGACATGATAAAGAAGAGTAGAAATGGGTGGAATAGGCATTCAAAAGTGATAATAATAATGACATATTAACGGCCCAACACACCCCCACACTAAATATATTGCATGTCCTCATGCAACAAAAAATGGAATATATTGCATGTCTTCATGTAACCCAAAGACAAAAGCCATGTGTTAACCAAGCAATAAAAAAATTGTTCATCCCAGCTCATGAAATGGATAGAACAAATGAATTTTTCCTTAATTAATGAATATTCAATTTTAGGAATCTTGATGAAAGCGTAACAATTTGACGTTCAAGTTATGTGTATATGAAGTTGCAGCAAAATATGATGTAAGTAATATCAAACTTCATTAACCATTTTCTCAAAAACTACAAACCAGATTTTGCTGAAATTTTGCAAGTAGATTTCTACTATATTAATGCTTCTATGATCCAAAAATCAAATTGTTTTGCTGCACGAATCATGAGATATAAACAAAATGGCTGTAGGTGATAGTGCATGAATTCCAAAATTTTATGAACCAATTTAACTTGAAATTATCTGTGTTTGTGTATTTTAATGAGACGTCTGTGTTTTCCATAGATAATAAGAATTGAGTTCATAGTTTTAAAAATATTATGGAAAACAATTTCTGCACTGAAATTGTATGCCTTAGATGAGAAAGAAAGTAGAAAACATCCATCATTCGTAGCAATTCCTCCCCCTCTCTGAAGAATTAAAATGCCCTCATGCAATGCTAGAAAAAAAATTGAGGTGGTTGCTACCATTTGTTGAATTCTATGCTTGGTGTAAAACAACATAGAATAAGGGAGGTGTTGAGAATGAATAAGAATATCAATGGATGATAAAGAATATTAATGATATGGTAATAAGAAAGAAATGAATGAAAGCAACACTCCCCCAAACTAAAAGATGACATGCCGCTGAAAAATGGGAAGTGGTAAAGATGTCGAATGAAGGATGATAAATAATGCTCAAAATGGATTTTCATGAAATTCTCCTAAATTCGTAATAAATCAGAAAATTATGCTATTTTACTTCAAGTTTTACCTCCAAAAAAAATGTAGAATGACATGTATGGACTGGCATTTGTTGAAGCTGATGTAGGCAGAGTTGGTGTTGAAAGTGATGTAAAAGGTGGAATCTAGGCAAACACATCATGTTTGCACAATTGTTCGCATTCGCGAGTTGCTCAAGCCTCTTCTGTTAGTTTCAATAGTGTGGTCATGATCTGAATAGAGTTTCCCCCACATACTTGTTGTTCTTCTGTAAACAAATCACTATTTTGCATACAATGTTCTTGAATCCACAGTGTTAGTTTTGAATAGCAACAGATAAGATGCATGCAAAAATTTCAATCAGAAAAACTTTTGTATACATGCAATACTAATATTTTGTCAAATCAACAAGTTATGGCAGAGTGCAGTAATCATATCGCATGCTATCCCATAATGCATACATTCCCCCTCCAATTGGAAAAGGGATTCCATGACCATAAAGCGTATGAAAGGTGTTGTGCTGATGACAAGGCAAGGGAATGAACAATATAGTAGTAAATGAAGAAGAGTACACATATCAATGATAGGACGATGAGAGTTATGGTTATAATGAGAGCAGAGTGTATAAAGATAGTTATGAATAAGAGATAGAATGCTTTGGATTGATGATAAGTTGTGCTGGTGTGGTAACCAAATAACCACACTGGCATTGAATGGGATGTAGCAAAAGTGATCAGGCCAGGTCGTGATGAGACCTCCTGTTCCAAGGATAATTTGGCTATCCAATGGATCATAACCCTAGTGTGGTGGCCATAATGGGAATGTCACTTTGTTACAGCCTTATGAACATGGTAGGCTGGCTCGTAATGAGACCCCCTATCCTTCATCCACAAACAAAATTTTGTTGTTATTACACATTTTTATGATAAAAAGAGGGAGGCTCAGTACTTCTTAAGAGTAGGGATGGTGGAAGAAGTTGAACATGTCAATATAAAAAAATATACCCATAATCTCATTTATTACAGACATAGAAGATTATAACCAAGAAGGGTGGAAGCAGCATGGTATTAAGATGATCAATCAGTATCATGTACAGTAGAAAACAACGCAGTAAAGTAGTATACAAATAATTGTCCCTTTTGAAAACAATCTATCATTAAGGAGTTGTTCTGTTAAAGATCATAATGTGAATGATATTAACTCGCTTCAAAAGAATCCATAATTCTTGTCCTTATAAAAATAGTGTACTTCATGCCATGAAAGAGAATCAGTAAAATGTGATTAAGATGAACTAGGAATAATCCCACCAGAGGAAGGAATGGTTTCTCTTGAAAATACTCCCAAAGTGTTGTTTCTTTAAAGGAACAACAAAAATACTAAAAAAAAAGGGTTGTTCCTTGTAGGGAACAACAAAGAAAATGCATACCAAAAAGAAAAAATACACATGAAAAGGTGTTGTTCCCTGTATAGAACAACAAAAAAATGCATGTGAAAAAAATGTTGTTCTCTAAGAGGAACAACAAAAAATGCAAAAACGTTGTTCCTTTGAAAAGGAACAACAAAAATGTGAAAGTGTTGTTCCTTTGGAAAGGAAGAACAAAAATGTGAAAGTGCAGAAGTGTTGTTTCTTCAGAAAGGAACAACAAAAGTGTGAAAATACAGAAGTGTTATTCCTTCAGAAAGAAACAACAAAATGTGAAAGTGCAGAAGTGCTATTCCTTCGGAAAGGAACAACAAAAGTGTGAAAGTGCAGAAGTGTTGTTCCTTCAGAAAGGAACATCAAAAGTGTGAAAGTGATGTTCCTTTGGAAAGGAACAACAAAATGTGGAAGTTATGTTCCTTTGGAAAAGAACAGCAAAATGCAGAAGTGTTGTTCTTTTGGAAAGGAATAGTAAAATGCAGAAGTGTTGTTCTTTTGAAAAGGAACAACAAAATGTGGAAGCGTTGTTCCTTTGGAAAGGAACAACAAAATGCACAATCATAAAATGCAAGCACGTAAAAAAACGAATTAGATGTTCACGGCATTGATGCTGAGGATGGGTTATAATTTGAAGGAAGTAACACCTAAAACACAAAATATAAGAGAAATCAGAAAAGAAACAACATTTTATTTAAAAATAGTATGTAAATAAATAAATTAAGTTACAACAGCTATGATGTAAAAAAAATGATCTCTTTGAAAAATGTTTTGGCAGCAATGACAAGACTTGAATCTTCAAATGGAAATCAATTCTTCATTTCTTCTATTATGAATCTATTGGGTAATGAGTTAGATGAAATTCCCTTGTTTCATTAAAATTTCTTTCAAGAATCACTCATCCATAAATTGACCTTCTTTTTCTCCTAGGACCTGCAAAAAAAAGTGTCTACCTGCAATAAAACATTAAATCATGGAGAAAGAGAGGTGATTGGGTTCTCCTAATCCAATAATTATGCAAGAAAACAACAAGAGATCAGTGGTCAACCATACTAACCAGCAGTGTTTTAATCACAACTTCTTTGTTTGTCGTCCAAATTGAGTGATTCCAAAGCCATATGAGAGATAATTCAAAGGTATATCTCTAATAGAAACACGTTTTAAAAATTCAATGATATGATATGTCAATTTTAGTTAGAACAACCTGCATAACAGAGTCATTTTCGATTACCCCACTTAGAACAACAGTGAATGTTTTAAGCATAGATTCTTTGTTTGATGTCGGATTTGAATGATTAAAATTGAAAATGAAATTATATTCATTTATTTATCTCCAATAGAAATATGTTTTGAAGAAAAGAAGAATTGATATGTCAAATACTCTAAGGAACAACCAAAAAGACAAAGTTTTAAGGGTGTTGATTTACGACAGACAGTTAGTATTTTGATCATAACTTACCCATACGATATCAAAAATGAGTGATTTAAATTTCTTTGTAAACTATATTCATATCGGAATCTACCATAGAAACAGGTTTTAGAAATATGATCATTTAGGCCTCCAAAAACCGACTGTCCCAACTCTGTTCCTGAGCTACCACTAGACACCCTCTCAATGTTTCAATTCTAATTTTTTCGTTTCAAATCCAAATTGAGTTATTCAAATTGGGTTCGAAATTATACAGAAAGGGCTAATTAATATAGAAATAAATTTTTAAAATATTCCCTTTTGGTCCCTCAAAACATGATTGTCCCAAATGTGTTTTAAGAAATTTCATCAAGCCCACAAGTCAAAAAATATGATATTCAAGCATTTTTTATAGATTGGTGATAAAAATGAAAATTATTGTTTTTAGAACTACTATTTCCATTATAATTCATCTACATGCACAATTGAATTAAAAAAATTATCACTGATGTTGATTTCTATAGCATGTTGCAACAAAAAACAATTAGTTTTACATTAAAAAACAAAATGTATTTATTTATGTCTTTTTTTTTTCTTTCTACACTAATCTATTTTGATTTGAAAAATAAATATGATTACGTATAAGAGTACTTCCAGTGGAACCATTTTCGAAATAAGGCTTCAAATATTTACATACCCAAATTTGCAAAATGTATGTTAATAAATATTAGGGTATGAGAAGCCAACTTCCCTTGAAAAGATGGTATCAAAAATTATTGAAGTATGGAGTGATACTGCAAAAAAATGATGGAGTGAAACCAATCTTCAATATATCCTTTACTTTCTTGATTTCCCATAGCCATCATACCATGAAGTTCTGGAGCTTTTAAAATGGCTTGTTGATGCAAACTAAAAGAAACCTCATTTTTTCCCATAACTTCTACAATTTTTGAGTTTGAAACATTCTGAATCTCATTGTAAGTTTTATCTAATGGCTCATGTGAGATAGAATGGGTGGGAAGGCTGGGTAAATTTTGCAGTTCAACACTGTAAGCATGTTGTACTGGTTTATTGTGGTGAAGGTGTCGTATTAGTTGAGCAGGAAATTGTGTACAGAATGGAGTACTTTGATGATGTAGATGATTGGCTTGAGTGGATGATTTTGATATGCAAGCAGGATGTTGTGGAAGAGTTGGTAAAGAATATGGATGATGTGTTTGTGCTACAAGATGAGGGAGAGTAGTCATGCAATCATAAGGTTAATCATGGCAAACTTGTAGACAAGATTGGTGGATTATATTGAGATTGACATGGTTGCCCTAACACATTAGTTTTCCATAATAGATTATGCAAGTAAGAGAATGGAGAAGAAGTGTTTTGACCATATCTATAGGCATGATTTCCATGGTTTTGACCTTGTTGCAACTTCCTCATCTCTTTGATATAATACTTCCATCATAGATAAGGAAGAACAACTATCTATGGGATGCTTCTTCCAGTAATGAGGGTAAAACACTTCATGAAGTTCTTTATTTTTCTGAACTTGCAAAACATCCAATTGTGAATTTAGAGAGCTAATAAGATCAATTTTCAAATTTTCAAATAAAACATTGATTTCAGCTCTTATGTCTTCTGTTCTTGTAGCAGATTTGGAAAATAAAGAACAAATGTCTCTAGAATTCTTACCAGCCTTGGAGATTCCTCTTGAATAACTTATGCACAATTCGCAAACATCATCATATGACAACTGAAAAACATCACTTTTTCCTTTCAGATTTAAGAGTTCTAAAAATACATCTTTGATTCCTCTGAGTAGGAGTGTTTTTAAGATCTCTTTTTTCAAGTGCTTATGCTTTGATTTTTGAAGGTTGTAATGAAATCGCTCTACATATTCCTCCAAGCTTTCATCTTCCCCTTCTATCATATCGAAAATATCTTCATCGACCTTGCAATAGTCTTGGTACTTCTTCAAGAATATGTTCTTCATGTCTTTGCATGTTTGGATGCAGTTCCCACCTAGGCTCCTGAACCATCGGAGAGCTGCTCCTTTTAGAGTAAGAGGAAACACTTTCAACCTTTGATCATTAGTACAATAATCATTTCCTCTACAAAGTATTTCGAACTAAAATAAGAATGTATATGGATCTTCATTTGCTAAACCATGAGAATTTGGTAGAGAAGATGGGGGAATTATGTGCCTTTGTGTCACTCCTCTTAGATCTTTGATAGGAAATTCAAAAGTACAAATGTGAGCAATTTCTTACCATAATAGAAGATGTTATTCATGTGTTTCTTTGAGGCTCCTTCTACAAATGTTCCTGTCAATTGGTTAGTGAGATGGGTGGTGCTTACATCACCACTTGAGAAAAATCATGAGATTTGTTTTTCAAAATTCCTATTTTTTTTAGTCATTCACACAGAAATTCAAACATCTATTTATACCCTAAGTTCTTTAACAGTTCTATTGGAAAGCGGGCAGGGGAGCAGGGCTTCTACATGCTCCATACGCAAGTTCTTACCATCCATTTTTAATACCAAATTCTTTCCTAACAAGCACTCATCAAATGCACACTACTCTTTAAAAATGGCTACACCCTCCTCGGCAATGGCACCAAAATGTTGAGCGATAAAAGGTGTCTTTTTAACTCCTAATTATCGTCACATTAATTTTCAACCCAGGGACGATTTTTTATTTCAAGAGTGTGCTTAGTCTGAGGCGGCTATTTACTCAAGGGTAATGTTTTTCAGTATAGTGATTTAAAATGCAAAGGTAAATGAATGCTTGAAACAAAATCTAATTGTAATGGAAAGAAACTGAAATGTTCTAAACTAAATCATTCACTCAAACAATCATTAGTCGAGGATTCAATAATGATAACTCTCTCCCCTGTAAACTAATGCAAATGAAAATGAATCATAGGCAATATCCACAATCTAAGAACTTAGGCAGCGATAGCCAATGTCCTTTACAGTTGTTGATCTTACACTCCACACTAAAGCGAATAGTTGGAAATGATAAATCAATAATGCTGCTAATAGAAATGAAATAAACACGCTCACTGCAATAACATTTAAAAGGCATAATCAAATCCTTGCAGAAAAGAACAACATTTAAGTCTATCGGAAAACTGAACAACAGAGCTAATTAAATGGAAATACACAGCAATTGCAGATGTAACTGAATCAATAATCTTAATCTAGCCACATGAACATTAATCGCAGGTATTGAAGCAAAAACAATCGCAGTTATAATTGAACAATAGCTTAATTGAATAGCCATTGTAATTACAAATGAGCAGCAATTAAATGAACCATAGTCTTAATTAGACAGCACAGTATTAGATCAGAATTAATAGTAGGACATTTCAAGTTATAATTAATAATTTTGTCACTAACGCAATCCAATTATGATTTCAATATAACAGAGCAATTCTGCAAAATGTTCATAAACAAAAGATTACTGAATAAAAAAAATGAAAAGGAAATCAAACCATCACACGGCTGGGATTGTAAAGATATAATACAGAGCAACAGCTTAATCCACTAGAGATTGGGTCCTTAGCCGCTAGCAGATGCTGCTAGGCTACTTCAGATAAGGCGAATGAACAACAACCCTTTTACTTATTAATCATCAAACTGTGAAATCATTACAACAACAGAAGCTTTGAGAGTTACAATGATAATGCAACAATCTCCTTTTGCTCCTATCCTATACTATCCCATCATGACTAATCCATCATCATCCTTGAATCTTCAATTCTAAAATCATAATTATGAATTCCCTTCTCTGATCCCTGTTTTCATTTAAATAGAGAGAGAGCAGTTACAACAGAGATGATTACAATATGATTCTTATTATAAAATTGGATTATTCTCAACAAATTGACAAGCAAGATCATCTCTGAGATATTTTTCCATCAGCATTCAACAAGGACAAGTCAAATTTGGCATTGCAGTCGAGATAATTTGGAAAATAGCCACACGACGAATTTGAGGAAAATGTCTTCAGAGAACCTTCCATTTCTCTTAGTATGGGCCGAATTTGGGAAAACTGCTCATTTCAAAACTAATTTGGCTCGTCTTGGACAAAAACCATGTTTTGGATTTTCATATTATTCTCCATTTTGCCAAAATGTTCAATACAAAATCGTCACTTCTTATTCCAGTGAATTTCTGAGTTGGCACATTTAATGATCAAATCTTCGATCTAGAAAATATCTTGGAGGCTAAAAATGGTGAGTAATGTTACAACCAATTTATTAATAAACCATCATTGATAAAATCATGCATAATCATCAATTTATTAAAAATAAAGGAGAATAAATAATATTTTTCCATAAGAGCATAAATCATTATAAGATGGAATTATATGATACACCATGATAAATGACATGATAAAGAAGAGTAGAAATGGGTGGAATAGCCGTTCAAAAGTGATAATAATAATTACATATTAACAGCCCAACATTCTGCATGGTCACTTTTCTTGTGTAGTGTCCTCCTGCTGCTCCTCCATGTGCTTCAGCAAGGATACTACCTCGTTCAAATTCTAGAACATGCCTTCGCAGTATTTCGTGTCTTCCCATCTTCTACAAGTGACCCAAAATAACTGAAAAATCCACAGAGTGGACTACTAATTCCTTCTTCTCCTGAGTAGAATATCCTTATGGAGCTATACTCATGGTTAGAGACTGAATGATATGAACAAAATGGTCACCTTCAACACGCACCACAAAGAGTTGCGCATCCGATAGTCCTTTGTCCAAACTATTTGGTTCTTCTCTCATTTCAATCCTTGACAGATGGTTAGGTCCTGCATTCAAGTTGCTAGTCTTCACAATTACTTGAAAATCATATTCTCAAAACAACAATAACCATTGGTAGATTTTTCCCCCCAACATAGGCTTGTTGGGTAGGTACTTAAGCGCAAAGTGATCTGTATACATCTTAAAGTGTCCACCCAACAAATAATGCCAAAGATTTGCAAGCACGTAGACCATCGCCAACCCTTCGCGCTCTGTAGTCGAATAATTCTTCTTAGCCTTTGATAAATTTATGCTTGTGAAGGCTATCAGATGATCAATTTTGCCTTCTCTTGCCTATGCTAAAACCACACCTAGTGCAATGAAAGAGGTATCTACATGAACATGGAATTATTTCTTCCAATCTGGAAACACCAAAATGGGCATGGTCACCATTTTTTCCTTCAAGACATCCAGACTTTGCTGAAATTATTTATCCTAACAAAACATTGCATCTTTCTTCAATAATTTGTACATCGATGCAGTTATCTGAGCATACCCTTTGATAAACTTTCTATAATACCTAGTGTGCCCCAATGTCATGTGCAGCTGTTTGACATTCCTAGGGGCTTCAAAATTCACAATCACAATGATCTTCGCAGGTTCCACCATCAATCCCTGCTTACATACTACACGACTGAGAAAAATTCCAAAGGGCACACATAATATGCACTTCTTCAAATTCAATGCAATATGATACCTTTGACATGTATCCAACATAAGGCGCAAACTCATAACATGGAACTTCACCAACCCAAAAAAAGTCCAATCATCAAAACAAACCTCCAAAAATTTATGAATAAATTCCTTAAACACTGTGATTACTATTGGGAGAAGATTGTAGGCACATTCTTCAATTCAAATAGCATTAATGTATACTGAAAGCCACCCCACTCCATTGTGAAGGTTGTTTTGCTTCGATATTCCAACATGATCTTTATTTGATGGTATCCTGAAAATCCATTAGTAAATGAATACACCTCCTATCCTCCAATAGTCTCTAATACTTCATCTGTAAATGGTGTTGGAAACGAATCGTGGATGCATGCATCATTCAGCTTTCTTAGGTCAACGCATATCCTGATTTCTCCTTTTTGTTTCTTCCTTGGAAAACCATTCAGATCACCCAATCAGATTCTTCTAGAGGTTCAATAATATGAGCATCCAACTTCTTATCAAGCTCTTGGCATTCTTTATACTTCAGATTGAGCTGATAAGGTCTCTTCTTAGCAGGCTTTGCATCTGGTTTCAATGTAATCTTCATCACACCCAAATATCCAATGATCCCTTTCAAATCTGAAAACTTTGTTGGGAATAGATCCTGGTATTCGCCTAGCAATTCGGTCAACTTATTGAATGTATCTTCATCCCAATAGTCTTCTATCTTTGCAAACTTAGGCTTTGCTTCAGACCTAATGTTTACTTGTCTAATTTTCAGAGGTTCTGATATATCTGTGTTCTGAGCGTTCAGTCCTTCGACTTCGTGTTGTCCTTCTATATCTAGAATGTTAATATTCTGTGAGTTTTCTTGTTCCTCTTCAGTGGTCACAATGTAGCATTCTAGTGCATGGCATAGTTGTGTACTCCAATCCAACTAAGCGCATTTGACCAACTCCTTAGGCACTCTAAAAATATCTTCTTTTATTTCTTGGAGCGCTTCATCAATGCACTCAAACCCATCATCAAAGCTGAAAGTCAATAATAAAATCTCTCTTAAGATGTCCCATTCAGTTTTCCTATGGTGAAGCTCTATTTCCAAATACTAGTTCATTGGAATTGTATGTAAGATACGACAGAAAATGTGCACCCATTCTGATTGTGTTTCTGTCCCCTAGGCCTTAGTCCATCATGCCAAATGATCGCATGGATCATCCTTCCCATTGTATTTTTCTATCATCCAGGTATTAGCACACCTGAACCTTAATCTCATCATTCTTTTGTATTCCTTCCATCCAATGAATCTCTCCCTATACATACCCCACCAATAGACAAGCGTAGCGTGCAATGCCAACTCTAATGCTTGGAAGCGATGTTCTTTGGGTACTTCCCTTCCAAATTTATCTAAAAACATATCCACATCAATCAAACCATCATAATGTGGAAGCTTCCTTACTTGAGTTGAGACACACCGCAGTGATTTAGTCATCATATTGCAATAGAGCATAGATACTTAATGCAATTTACTATTCTAGTGTTTAAGTTCTTCATCTGAATCTGAAGTGCAGGAGCTATCCCTGTCCCAAGCAATTTGTCCATTAGCTATAAGATTGATCCAATATTCATTTTTCATTATGATCTTGTATGCCTAATCTATATCATCATCATTTTCCACAAAGTGGCGAACAAGTTCAGTATAACGTGATCCTTTAGCAGGGTCTAGTGGGATTACAAGCCTGAGCGACTTTCATTCAAATGTCATTTTCCACTTCTTCAAGTTGATTACTGCATCCATATCAAAAGCCCAGTTAATTCCTAGTAGTGTGGGGTATGGGTTAATGTCATCCACTATTTCAATTACCTGAAATTCAGCCAATGCACTTGCACCCTCAATCTCTATCATTACACCATATAAGCACCCCATCAGAATAATCTTCTGTTGATTTTCCATGTGCAGCTGAATAAGAGACCACTACAGCGCTAGTCTCCTCATTCTTTCCAATGTCTTCTTAGGTAGGAAATTTGTATCAGATCCCAGATCCAAGATTACCTCCTCCATTTCATATTCTCCTATTTGCGCAGTCAGCGTCATCTCTCACCCGATTCGTTTCTTATGCTTACCAATTTTTCTCATGGTGCACTGTTCAACATGGGTCTTTTCTTTATTTGTGCACTTGTCAATTAATTCTTGCAGCCCTTCTACTGATTTCTTATTGTGTAGTAACTTCATACAGGTCTTTAGAAAAGTAGCTAAGACTGAAGGATCTACTTCTTGTGTTGGACTAGTTTCTAGAATTTTCTCCTAACTTCTTGAAGTGGAGGTCTCAATGAAGCTCTTCTTTGCTTCCATGAAGGTCTCTTTAGCACAATTAAGTTCAAAGTCTATTTCTTCCTTAGTAGCCTTGTGCACCTATCGATGAACCTCGAGCTGCTTGCCCTTATCTGTACTAGTGGCCATACCACTCCTTGTTACTATATTTATGTTTTGATCTTCTTCGCAGGGCTTTTCCCTCATCATTTGGATGTTCTGCGCAGGTTGCTGGGGTTGCGCCTTCTTTTCTTGCATCTTTTCCATAATGACTGAACATTCTTCTATCACATGTTTAGACTGTCAACAATACTAACATGACGAATGCGTGGGGTTTGTACAATCTCGCGTGAAGTGTCCTGCTTCACCAAAGTTATAACAAATTATTTTCCCACGTCCTTGACCAGTTTTGCCCCCTCTTCCTCATCCTCGAACTTGGAATCCTCTGTGTGCTAGTCCTGTGCAATGATCTTGAGGCTAGATTTCTACCTACATTCAGTAGATCAGGGTTTTATCCATCATCAACTCATAACTCCTACAATGGTGTTCATCATGTCCCATAGATTTATAGAAATTGAAAAACCACTACTGAGGGGTCTGTATGAACTTCTGTAGTAAATGGAAATTATTAGTTGCGTGCTATCCTGTAACCCGACAGATTGCGTGCTATCTTGTAACCCGACAAATAGCACACCATGGCATAGCTCCCGCTCTTGGCCTAAAGTTACTATCTGGTTTTAGGGGAACAGGCCCTCCCCCAATAAGATAGTTCTTTAAAACGGGAAATGGTCCTTATCATGCCCATGGCTCTTGCATTTCAAGCACTAGACTTCGGCGCATCCCTCTGGTTGGGATTCCTTTCCTTTCTTCAAGCTCTGCAACTCAAAGTGTAGGCTTTCCAGCTATGAGTGAATTTGTTGCACTCCAAGGTTTGTATGATGTATGGATGAGTTTTCCATCCTCATCATAGTATCTAAGTCTTATGCTTTCTTTGCTATCCTTTGTTGTGACATAGGCACTTTTAAGTGTGGCAAGAGTGATGCTATATACCAGTTGCGATGCTAGGAATTTGTAATCACCATATTAGCTTGCCTGATGAGGCATTTCAACCTTTGATTGAAATCCCAAGGTGTCTCATCTACCTTTTTTCAAATCTCTTTAAATTCAATTATTGACTGCACCTCTGACATAGGATTTCTAAACTCCTTGTTTAGAGCTTGTTGGGTTTCTGCTAATGTCACGGTGAGATTATCAGTGCAGTACTTAATGTACCATGTCAATGAATGATCTTGTAAGGTTGTGACTAGTTGTGATTTCTTGATGCTATCATCCATAATCTCATGTGTCGTCCATACATCTCTTGCAACAAAGCAAAGGTGTTTAGGATCTCCGCTCCCTACCCATTTAAAAACTAGCATCTTCATCGCGTTTTCCATGTTGAATGGTGGAAGTGGAGGTTGAGGTGGAGGCAAAGGTGTAGGCGTATGGGATGGAGGTGGAGGTGGAGGTGGAGGTGGAGTGGATATATGAGGTATCCTCAGGATACCCTACTTAATTAACTGAAATCTACTTCGCAGTGTAGACAACATCGTCCCTTCGTTGTCACTTGAAGGGGTTTCAATGAGCGGATTGTAATCTGAGCTTGTTCCTTTATTTATTCTAAAGAATCTCCCACTTCACGTAGCCCCAAACATCAAGGTAACTGCATAACCCTCTTTTAACATAACAACATTTTATCCAAGTCTTTAGTGATTTCTAATATTGATTTGAAAATGGGGCACTTAGGCTTCTTGTCTAATTTTCAAGAATCTCTCCAACTTCCAAAGCTTCAAATATTCTCAAGTCTTTATGATTAACCAATGTGGAAATTAAATATTTCCTTGAAATAAGGTGTATGCTTATGTTTATTGTTGACTATTTATGTGTTTTTAAGTCTATTTGCTTGAACTGATACAACATCAACTAAAGCAGCATATATAATGCAGCAATAAAACAACACACATAAGGCAGCAATTTAATTAGGAGTTCACCCAAAACTCTTGGGCTACATCTCCATGCACTTTAGTCAAATCAACTATGCTCTCTAGAATTATGGAAAATTCCTTCTACAAGCTCTTGGCTCAACTCCACTGTTTTACACAGAAACAATGGGTTTAGACACCATTTTATCCCTAGCTCTTGATGCTCTTGGTTTGTCTGGCTCTCGGATCTCGCTCTAGCTATCGGCTTTGGTTCTTGGCTTTGGCTCTTGGATCTAGTTCTGGTTCTTCATTCTTTCTGCTTTCTTTGCCTCTGCTTCCTACTTTGGCTTAGCTTTCTGCACTCATGTATTAACCCCTACATCTCTGTCTTTGTCATTCTACAGCTTTTAAGCCAACTGATGTTGTTCATTCGTTTCCTTTTCTGGGCTCTCTGGCTCCTAGCCTCTATCCGCTCAAATCCCCCTCTGAGCATTAGCAATCATTACTAAATGACTTTAGGGATGGTTGCCACCTGTTCTGTAATGGAAGGACCATCGATACCATTGAAATCCTCATAATAATCATTCTCTATTTACATAGAAAGCTACACTAAAACATGAGAAAATCCGGTGAAACGTAGTCTATCAGACTTCAAAAGCCATTAATTCCACCCTAGATTCCTTTTGCGTCCACCTTGGGGTGCTATCACAACTCATTGTTGATCCAATGGTTATTATTGATTTCAGGTGGCTTATGCGCCCAGAGATTACCCACCCGAAAAGGGTGGTTTTATCTCTCTGGCGCCTAGCCACATGGTGGCTAGTGTATGGGCTCAGGTGGAGCCTGGCCAATAACACTTATCGCCTATGGCCCACTCGAAATCCCACTTATTACGAAACTCAAAACACATCTCACTGCGTATAAAACCCTTTCAGGTCTGTTATATTGCCCCATTTGAATTTCCTTTGTATTTCTAAACATACATTAAGACAGTGAAAATATCGTCGAATGGCTTTATGGTGGACTCCAAATAATATACAACTGCATTTATAAACCCTTTCAGGTCAGTTATATCACTTAAGGCATTGTTCCTTTGTATTCGGTTTTTACACTGAAAAACGTTAATTCATAGAAAAATATGAATTTCTGGATTTGAAAATTTATGAAAATCTCTTATGAAATCGGTTGGGTCTGGCAATTGTCGATTGCTGATTGAATCTTGGCCGTCCATTCCTTTTGTGATCCAATGGCTGAGATTGCACGTCGCGATTGCTATCACATATTGTGTCGCACATGGCCTAAGGGTTCTATACATCACTGATGCTGATTTGCCGATCTGATCATCAGTGATCAGCATATTGCACGATCGCAACCGCCAATTCTAGGGTCTCGATATCGTATATGGGCCTGTCTCCAACCCGATTGATCAGATTGGTGGATTGGGGTTTCTTTTGCCTTCGCTTAAGTCCTTCACTTTTCCCTTTTCGGATGCAATTTCCCTTTATAAGGGTTTTTTGCCCATTTTAGAGGATTTAGCCTCTTTTTCCAAAGAACAAAGGGCATCTTCTGCATCCTAAGTCCATTTTTTCCCATTCAAGTTGTAGTAGATTTAGAATGAAACTATCTCTACAATGGGGCTATGTCCAGGAACTTCCTTGGACTTTCATTTTCCTCTGTGAGGAACACTTAGACTTAGGAGTCTATCCAAAATCTATTTTGGATCATGCCTTCCCACTAGAAGAACTTTTGGTCTCCAAAAGACTGATATACTGATCTAAACAATAAATGAGAGTAACAACACCCTCTTCTTTCACCTGGACACACTTGCCTTGCATAGTGCCTCTGAACCAAAGTCTCTGACCACTTCCCTTCCTAGATAAGCTAGTCTTCTTGGGAAGAACTGTCTTCCTCCTTGCCTTCTAGAAAAAATTCTGCTGAATGGTCATAGAAGGTGGATTTGAACTTCTTTGCCTTGATCATTGATCCAAGGTGGCTCAAACAAATGTGAAGTTCATCTGCTCCACAAAACGTTCATTTGTATTTGTTTGACAAGCTATCAACAAAAGTTGTTAAGAACAATAGAAATACAGACAACAACTGGATGGCCTAGACTCCTGCTTAAACAAAAGAAACAGATTTCATAGCTTGTGAACACCTCCATGTCTTACATCTAAATGCAAATGATGGACTAGATAACAAGCCCACAAAACATGCCTTTAAATAAATGACTCTTCAAGTCAAGCATGTAGAAAAAGATCATTAGGACTCTTTTCAAAAGATGAAACACTTCATTATTATTTCCATCTTAGAGACCAAGTTAACTTCTCCCAAGTCAACATTGCATCACATGCATGTCAAACAAATCAACCCTACAAGTTACTTACACATACATGTTCAAAACAAGGAAACATCAACATCCCTGTGTCCATACACATCATGCTGATGCATGCATTTCATCCTTCAACTTTCACTTAAGTACACTGTACTTTCGAAGCTGAAATGAAATATAATGTTGCAGCAATAAAGTGAGTCTCCTACTCAACTTTTCCATTCGCCTTCTTCGTAAGAACCTGCAACTTACATCTCGTTAACAAAGAAATGAAAATAGATGCATCAATAGACATGCAACCTTAATTGGATAAGAAATATAGCCATTTCTCACCAATCCCTTTCAAAGGTACTAACTTTTTCTGCACTTTAGCATCAACATGTGAATCATCCTGAGACACATCAGTCATGGAATCTTCCTTTCCATTTTTGCCATCTTCCCTTTCCATTTTCTTCAGATTTTGTGGAAGCATTGCTGGATTCAAAGTCCAACGTCTTTCACTAAGATGCCCTTGCTTATGGCAATAAGTGCAACACATGTGCATCCTCTTGACAGCATGATTTGCCTTTTCCAATGGACCTTTGGCTTTTTTCTTCTTTTCCTTCAAAATTTTCTTGTATGTGGCCATTCTCTTCCAACATCTAGAAACATGATGGCTATCCAAACCACAAAAGGAAAATGCAATTATTTTCCCATGCTTATGTGGAAATTTATCATGGTTTGCAAAATCAAAAGGAAGATGATTAGAACCAGATTTATACCTTTCTCTTTCACCTTTATCGTTTTCATGAGGAGGTGAAGCAAATCAAGAAGTGTCTCCCTTTGGAACACCATCAATCTCTTCAAGGTTGTTAGAGTTTCCACAACTCTCTAGTTCAAGTGTGTGCTTTTGAACACCTGCATCCTACAAAAAATGTTTCATGCTATTACATTCCACCTAAACACAGTCTTCATACTCTGCAACGCAACTCCTCCTTGGAGCTATTTCAATGGCCTTCATGGTAGCTTTGGAACTCTCTCCATAAGATTGTCCATAGCCAAGACCCAAATACTTAGGCCTTTCCTCAACCATTATTGGTTCAAAAATACCTTATGCATGCTTGCCCAAGCCTTTTCCTTCATAGCCCATTTTGCACATTAGCTTGGAACCTATACCTCTAGTATGTTTCTCAAAAGAGCCAATATAAGCATTCTTAGAGGAATTTGAAGACAAACTAGAATGGTTTACCTCTTCTTCAACCTGATACTTGACCAAGGCTTCTTTGGCAACAAAGAGCTATGACTCCAACTCATGCATCCTTTTCAAGTTCATATTTTCAATATGAAGTTGCCTCTCCATTTCTTGCAGTCTATCGGAAAGCATCTGCTTCTCTTCCTTCATGGAATTCAACTACTCCCTAAGTATGCTACTCTTCCTTCCATCCTCATACATTTCTCTCACCTTGTCCATCATGATGAATAAGTCTTGCTTCAAGTCTCTATCATAGAGTCTTGTGATGAAGGAGGAATTTGAGGATTCACTTGTAGAAGTTGTCATTATATCAATGAACAAAAGAACTTCAAACAAGATTAATAAAGTGCTTTATTAAGCAACCTTTTGCAACAAACCTCTTGTGCTTCAAGGATTTCTTTGAGGTCCTTTGGAATAGAATAATTCCTTCAGCCCTTCTTCCTTCTTGTCCTTCCTAGACTGAGCTATCAATAACTTTCCCTTCACCTCTGCAAACTCGAATAATAGTCAGTCTGTAAACAAGCATAAAATTAACCTCTAACTATTTAAACACCTTTTAGACAAGCAATCTTTGCTCTGTCAGTTAAGTATTCTGATATAAATTTCTTTTGAAGGTGTGGTTAATCAACCTCAAGCTCTAATACCACCCGATCTAAAAATGTGGCACTTAGGCTTCTTGTCTAATTTTCAAGAACCTGTCCCACTTCCAAAGCTTCAATTATTCCCAAGTATTTATGATTAACCAATGTGGAAATTAAATATGTGCTTGAAATAAGGTGTATGCTTATGTTTATTATTGACTGTTTATGTGTTTTTAAGTCTATTTGCTTGAAATGATACAACAACAACTAAAGCAGCAGATATAATGCAGCTATAAAACAACACACATAAGGCAACAATTTAATTAGGACTTCACCCAAAACTCTTGGGCTACATCTTCATGAGCTCTAATCAACTCAACTAGGCTCTCTGGGATTATGGAAAAGTTTGCCAAGCTCTTGGCTTAACTCCACTATTTTACATAGAAACAATGGGTTTAGACACCATTTCATCCCTGGCTCTTGAAGCTCTCAGTTCTTCTGGCTCTCGGCTCTCACTTTTGCTCTTGGCTCTGGATCTTGGCTCTGGCTCTGGTTCTTCATTCTCTCTGCTTTCTTTACCTCTGGTTCCTTCTTTGGATTAGCTATCTGCGCTCCTGTCTCAGCCCCTTCCTCTCTGTCTCTATCATTCTGTGGATTTTAAGCCAATCGGCACTGTCTATACATTTCCTCTTCTGGGCTCTTTGGCTCTTGGCCTCTGTCCACTCAAATCCCCCTTTGAGCATTAGCAATCATTGCTAAATGCCTTCAAGGATGGTGGCCACCTGTTCTATAATGGAAGGACCATTAGCACCTTCGAAATCCTTAGAATAGTCATTCTCTGTTTACACAAAGAAATACACTAAAACATGGGAAAATCCCCCCGAACGCAGTCTATACGACTTCGAAAATCATTAATTCCACCCTAGATTCGTTTCGGGTCCACCTTTGGGTGCTATCACAAGTCATCATCGATCCAACGGTTATTATTGATTTCGGGTGGCTTTGCGCCCAGAGATTACCCGCTCGAAAAGGATGGTTTTCTCTCTTCGGTGTGTAGCCATGTGGTGGCCAATGTATGGGCTCAGGCATAGCCCAACCAATACCACTTACTTCCTACTGCTTGCTCAAAATCCTACTTATTGTAGAACTTAAAACACATCTCGCTGCATATAAAACCCTTTCGAGTCCGTTATATTGCCCCATTCACATTTCCTTTGTATTTATAAAAATACATTAAAACACTGAAAATACCGTTGAATGGCTTTATGGCAGACTTCAAATAATATACATTTTCACTTATAAACCATTTCGGGTCCATTATATCACTTCAAGCATTGCTCCTTTGTATTTCAGTTTTTACACCCAAAAACATTAATACACAGAAAAATCCAAATTTTCGGATTTCAAAATTTATGAATTGTGCTTATGAAATCGTCAGATCCGACAATCACCGAACACCGATTGAATCCTGGCCATCCATTCCTTTCAGGATCTGATGACTGAGATTGCATGTCGTGATCACTATCGCATATCGTGTCGCACATGGCCAAGGGGTTTTGTACATTGTCTATGCTGATTCGTCGATCCGATCATCGGCAATCGGTGTATCACACGATCGCAATCATTGATTCCATGGTCCCGATATTGCATATGAGCATATCTCCGACCCGATTGATCAGATTGATAGATCAAGGTTTCTTCCGCCTCCACTTAAGTCCTTCCCTTTGCCTTTTTCCGATGCAATTTCCCTTTATAAGGGTTTTTTGCCCATTTTAGGGGATTTTCCCTCTTTTTCCAAAGAACGAAGGGCATCTTTTGCATGCGATAACTTCTGCATCCTAAGTCCATTTTTTCCCATTCAAGTTGCAATAGATTCAAAATAAAAAGATCTCTACAATGGGACTATGTCTAGGAACTTCCTTGGACTTTCATTTTCCTCTGTGAGGAACACTTAGACTTAGGAGTCTATCCAAAATCTATTTTGGATCACGCCTTCCCACTAAAATAACTTTTGTTCTCCAAAAGACTGATATACTAATCCAAATAGTAAATGAGAGTAACAATGCCCTCTTATTTTGCCTCCACACACTTGTCTTGCATAGTGCCTCTGAACCAAAGCCTCTAACCACTTCCCTTCCTAGATGGGCTGGTCTTCCTGGGAAGAACTATCTTCCTCCTTGCTTTCCTGCAGAACTTTTGCTGAATGGTCATAGAGGTGGTTTTGAACTTGTTTTCCTTGATCATTGATCCAAGGTGGCTCAAACAAATGTGAAGTTCATCTACTCCACAAAACTTTCATTTGTATCTGTTTGACAAGCTGTCAACAACAATTGTTAACCACAACAGAAATGCATACAACAATTGGATGGCCTAAACTCCTGCTTCAACAAAAGAAATAGATTTCACAGCTTGTGAACACTTCTATGTCTTACATCTACATACAAATGATGGACTAGATAACAAGCCCACAAAACATGCCTTTAAACAAATGACTCTTCAAGCCAAGCATGTAGAAAAAGACCATTAGGACTCTTTTCAAAAGATTAAACACTTTGTTATTATTTCCATCTTGGAGACCAAGTTAACTTCTCCCAAGTCAACATTGCATCACATGCATGTCAAAGCAATCAACCCTACAAGTTAATTACACATACATGTTCAAAACAAGGAAACATCAACATCCCTGTGTCCATGCACATCATGCTCATGCATGCATTTCATCCTTCAACTTTCACTTAAGTACATATTACTTTTGAAGTTGAAATGAAATATAATGTTGCAGCAATAAAGTGAGACTACTACTCAACTTTTCCATTCACCTTCTTGGTAAGAACTTGCAACTTGCATCTCATTAGCAAAGAAATGCAAATAGATGCATCAATAGACATGCAACCTTAATTGGATAAGAAATCTAGCTATTTCTCTGCAATCCCTTTCAAGGGTACTACCTTTGTCTACACATCAACATCAACATGTGAATCATCCTGAGACACATCAGTCATGGAATCTTCCTTTCCATTTCCACCATCTTCTCTTTCAACTTTCTTTAGCTTTTGTGGAAGCATTTCTAGATTCAGAGTCCAACATCTTTCAGCAAGATGTCCTTGCTTATGGTAGTAAGTGCAACACATGTGCATCCTCTTGACAACATGATTTTCCTTGTTCAATGGAACTTTGGAATTTTGCTTCTTTTCCTTCAAAAGTTTCCTGTATGTGGCCATTCTCTTCCAACATCTAGAAACATGATGGTTATCCAAACCACAAAAGGAACATGTAATTATTTTCCCATGCTTATGTGGAAATTTATCATGCTTTGCAAAATCAAAAGTAAGATGATTAGAACCAGATTTATACCTTTTTCTTTCACCTTTATCGCCTTCATGATGAGGTGAAGCAAATGAAGAAGCGGCTCCCTTTGGAACACCATCAATCTCTTCAAGGCTGTTAGAGTTTACACAGCTCTCTGGTTCAAGTGTGTGCTTCTAAACACCTACATCCTGCAAACGATGTTTCAAGATATTGTGTTCCTCCTGAACACAATCTTCATACTCTACAATGCAACTCCTCCTTGGAGCTATTTCAATGGCCTTCATGGCAGCTTTGGAACTCTCTCCATAAAACTATCCATAGCCAAGACCCGAATACTTAGGCCTTTCATCAACCATTATTGGTTCAACAATACCTTTTGCATGCTTGCCCAAGCCTTTTCCTTTTACTTACCTCACGGTCCCTTAAAGAGCCTACATTCTGCTTCGCTATAGTTGATATTTCTATCTATCGTGAACTCACTCAAAAAAATTCTATGTTTGCGCTCAATCCAATGAGCCACAACTCACTCGATATTTCTTCCTAATGATTCCAGATGTTGCAACGATTCTAGAGTCCACACTATAGGGATGTCAAGCCTCCACGTCCCTTGATTATTGACCAATTTAGAAGACCTCTCATGTAGTTCCTCATGGAAGAAAAAGAAGAATTCTTTGGTCTCGTTTGTGTATAAATATCTCTGCAACCAATTCTCCTTAGATAATTTAGGGCACCTGTTCTCTTGAGACGCAAATGCATTCAATTTTCATTCAATACACTTATTAATATCATTATTTGTAGGAAACTATTTATTACACATCTATTAAACAGATCCCGGTCCCGGCAATGGAACCATTTGTTGGCTTAAGGGGGCCTAACCCAGGTTCAGATTTAATCACGCTAACCAAAAAAAGCCTAAGTACTAGCCCTTTCAGCAACAACCTACATAGCGCAAGCCACAATCTCACTCGAAGCGGTATTGGGGGATGCTAGAACTAGGTTTTTGCATCGAGAGACCATGTGATAAGTAATTTGAAGCCCTTGTAGCTTGGATCTACCTTCACGCAGATTTGTATCTTGTTATGGTTCACTACTGTAAATCTATCCAATTGGTTTCCAAACCTTCACGAAGGTGTATGATCAGGCTGTTTAGACTTAAAAGAAGAAGACTTACAACTTTCACTTAGTAAATAACAACCCTAGATCTACCTTCATGCAGATCAACCCGTTCTAACTAGTTAAAATACCAGATCTATCTAATGTCTCTGCAAAACTAGTTCATTACTTATTTTATGCATAGATAATGAAGATTCAATAGATTCACGTGGAAGATACACTTTATTTCACAGAAAACATATCATTAAGAAACAATGCATAAACTTAAATAGAATTAAGAACAAGACACAGATCCAATAGATTTGGTCCAAAATTAATCTTTATTGAATTTAGCATTCAAATTACAGACTCTTCCACCCTGCGTACCCAATTGCATGGGAGTGTGCACTTAGCGGTGGACTTGCCAAGGTCTTCGTGCATGCAGCTATAGGAAACATAACTTTCCTGCCTTAGCACTCACCCTTAAACTTGTTCTTCTCTAAAAATTATTCTTCTTTTCTAGACTCACTGTGACTCAATTACTTTAGCCTTTTTATTAAAATAGCAAGGCCTGCGGCCTATGATTGAGTTTCAAAACCATCCTATTACTTACCGATACAAGGGGATAAATCCCCTCTGACTCCTACTTAGTTGCATGCTTTGCTTCCATATTTCGTGGGGACTTTACATTCTTTACAAAATTCTATTCAAAATTTGATTAAACTATCACAAAATTGACCCTAGGGACCCTATCCCAACACTCCCCCCTATGCTTTGTGTGATGTTGTTGGTCATGCCACCAATAATTGTTCTAAACTTCCTCATATCAAGAATGTGGTCATTGATACTTTCCCTAATTCTACCATTCCCGAGGTCAATGCCAGCTTACCTCAGTTAGCTAAGAATAATAGATCATTATGCATGAATCACACCTGCGATTTGTGTATAATTATGGCCATTATTCTCAATGTTATCCCCATCTCGAATAATTTTGTGACACACTTCAAGTGCGTAAAAAATTATAGGTTTCCCATAGTTATTCTACCTCTCCTCTACCTACGGGTTTTGGTTCCACTCCCATGCTAGAGCAGGAGGTCTCTCAACCACCAATTATTGTCCCTACCCCTTATGTCAAGACGATAGGTAGTACGATTCCTATTCTCCACCTATAGTCATCCATGGGATCAATATATTAGGACTCTCTAGAAATCTCCTATTATTATTCTATTTAACCTTCTTTGACGAACACTTCAATCTCAACATCGGTAGATGTCACATATACTAGCCACCTCTCTCCCAGTATTGATGATGCATATGTGAACCTTGTCTCTCATGAAGATGCCTTAGGTAGCTCCTCTTCATCATGTGATCTCTCTTCCTGTAGTTGCCCCATCTTCCATTCTAATGAATACATCATGGAATCCATGACCACCCCTCATTATCCTTGGGACAATATGCACCATCGTGCATACTTCCTTCTATAGCAAACCCATGACCAATATGTTGTGGAATCAAAAGACTTCATTCATGGGGAATTTGCTTGGTTTAAAAATCCCATTCTTGCACCAGATGGTTTTGAAGAAGAAAATATGCCTAACATTTCCCCTACCATCAAAATTAGCATTTCAAATAAAACAGGGATCGAAAAATATATCATCTTGGGGGAAAAATGAACCTCGAAATAAATTCATGCTTACACCAAGCTATTCAAAGAATTATGTGATGTTTTCACTTGGTCTTATTTAGAAATTTTTGGACTTGATCCCGCCTTTGTTGAACATCACATCGACACTTGGCCTGATGTCATCCTTGTCTGCTAAAAGCAAAGGCTTGTCCATCCTTACAAATGTGAAGATATCAAAGCTGAAATTGATAAGCTGAAGCAAACTGTTTTTATCTATCCGATCGAATACACCACATGGGTGTTCAATCCTATTCCCATTCTTAAGAAACAAGGCACCATTCATGTTTGCACAAAATTTCATGATCTGAAGAAAGCTTTTCCTAAAGAGAACTTTCCCACACCCTTCATAGAGAAAATCATTTATGAATGTGTGGGGCATGAGGTTATTTCCTTTTATGGATGGATTCTCCAGAAATAACTAGATATGTATCCGTTATGTTGATCTGCTTAAAACGACCTTTACTAGTCTGTCAGGAACTTTTTCTTAGAAGGACATGCCTTTTGGTTTAAAGAATGTTGGGGCCACTTTTCAGTGTGCCATGTCTTAATTTTTCCATGACCTAGCTCATATTTTCCTTGCATATCTAGATGATCTCACCGCTCATTACAAACTTCAGTCACAACACCTTCATGATTTGCGTATCATTTTTCTTTGATGTCGCAAGTATAACCTTTTCCCTTAAGTGTTTCTTTTGCATTCCTGTCACCTAACTTTTTGGATTCATTATGTGTAAAAATGGTATCACTCTTGACCCACTCAAAGTTCAAGCCATTCTCTAAATTCCTCCTCCTCGTACCCTTTTCTAGTTGCAAAGCCTCGAAGGAAAAGCCAACTTTTCTCGTAGGTGTTTCCTTGACTATGCCACCATGATGAATGGGTTTCTTAGATGCATTCGATATAACATTCCATTTGTTTGGGATGACCAATCTCAACAGTCTTTCAATGACCTAAAACGTTCTTTCACTTCTACTCCCTTGATTAGCCCACCTAACTTTGAGAGGGATTTCATCTTGTATAACTTTGTTTCTGCCTATTCATTCACTCACATCCTAATCCAAGATGATTATTTTGGAAATTAGCATGTCATCTATTATGTTAGTAAGAACCTTCATGGTCCCCCTGTGTCCTATTCACATGAAAAAAATTTGGGTTGGATATTGGGTTCTCTGTTCAAAGGCTTCGTCATTATAGCCTTATGCATATCTCAAAAGTTGTGACCAATTCCAAACCCATGGCCTTCTTGTTGAGTGGATCAATCATTAATGAGAGGTGCACCAGTTGGATTGTTATCCTTCAAGAATTCGATCTTGGATTTGTCACGCCCAAGAGTAAGAAAGGTTTATCCCTTGCTAAATTCATTTATGGATTTCCCACTGGTGTGCCTGATCTGCCGGTAAACATGACCTTCCATATGAACACTTGTTTGCCATTACCTCGGATGATCCTTGGTATGGCGACACACTTACTCATATGCAAAACCATAAATTCACCCCCCATCTCACTCATGATGATCGATGATGTATTAGATATAAATACCGTCACAACGTCCTCATTGATGACAATCTTTATCATTGTTGTGTCGATAGTGCCCTCTATCATTGTCTCACCCATGCTAAATTTGAGAAAGTGTTCAATTCCTACCACAATAGTGCTTGTGGTGGTCACCTTTTCTCTTTAATGATTGCATTAAGGCTATCAAACACTATCCTAGTTTCTAGTTATGCGCCCCTAAGGCGTGAGCTCCACTTGCTCCCCTCTATCTTGTCATTATAGTCGATCCTTTTTGTAAATGGGCTATTGACTTTATGGAGTGTCGACCCCCATATGATAATCACCACAAGTATATTATCGTTGTCATTGACTACTCCACCAAATGGGTTAAAGCAATACCAATGTTCAATAACAGTACGGCTACTCCAACCCTCTTTTTCTTTAATCATGTTATTGCTCGATTTGGGGTTCTGAAACAATTGGTATTCAACCATGGCCAAAACTTTGAAGCTGAGATATGGCATGTGCTATCCTATTTGTTGGGCTTCAAACAAAAATATTCATTGGCTTAATACCTCCAAGGCAATGGCCAAGTTGAAGTTGTCAACAAAATTTTTAAAACCATGCTTCAACAGACAGTGAAGAAACACAAGACCAACGGGCATCTTATGCTCTTACCTGATTTGTGGGACTACATAAATTATTTCAAAACTGCCACTAGGTTCACTCCTTTCCACCTCATTTTTAGAGAGGAGGTAGTCTTAACAATCGAGTGTGAAATCCCCTCCCTCCACCTTGTCATCAAACTCCTCCTAGACACCCGATCTCTAGAACAACAACTTATCATGCTTGAGCGTGTCAATGAATACCATTGTGATGCATTGATAATTTTTGTGGTGGCCAAAAAATGCACCAAATCTTAATATGACCAAAATTCCACCCTCGTACTTTCCACGAAGTTGACCTTGTTCTCATTTATGACCAAGCTCATGATATCCTGGGACAGGGAAAGTTTGGAACATTATGGCTAGGAACTTTCATCATCTGTAAGTGTTTGGGAAAAGGGGCATACCTTTTAGAGGGTCCATAAGGATAAGTCTTCCTAACCCTCACAATGCACTCTACCTATAGAAATTTTACCCATAGAATTTCCCATTGAAATGTGTGTATATTTTTCTTTTTCTTTCATTTATGTAGCTTGCATCCCCCACTATCTTATTCATTGCGTCATTACGTCCTTCAGATGGATCCATCATCCACACCTTATTATGGTTATGTCGATGATGCATGTCTCTTATCTAGGAATCTAGTCTCAAAAACTTGGGCCATTTTCACCCCCTTGCATTTCGTCAGTCCACTCCAATGGCGTCTACATTAGAGCTTCCACCAATAACCAAGCCGAATATGGTGTTGTGATAGGTTTGCTAGGCAATTCCCTTGATCATCGCATCCTTCACCTTCATGCTTGTCTTGATTCCTTTCTACTTTTCATGCAATTGAATGACGCTTAGCATATGTGTAATCACGTGCTATCTATAAAATATCTATGAGTCAAGCTTTTGGCATGTGAATTTGCATCCATTACATTTGTTCATATTCCTAGAGCCCGAAATCACTATGTGGATATGTTAGGTCCCTATAATAGTAGTGTATTTCCTAATTTTTATTATTAGTGTAGCCCCTTTATTATTATTTTTGTGCCCATGCAGTCCCCATATTCTTATTATTGTTCCCCATAATACCCCACTATTGTTATTGTTGTGCCCTTGCATTATTATTGTTATGTCAGCTCTGATTATATTGTGACCCCTTAGACTCTTATATATAGAAAGGAGGTTTTTTCATTTGAATCATCTAATAATTTTTCATCTATGTAATGTAAATGAGGTTTCCCCATCAAATAGGATAAATTTTAAGTCGTTGATCTATCTATTTGTGAGTTGGTTGCATAACATTTGGTGTCAGAGATTTGGATTTGAGTGTTTCGCTACTTCAAACAGGTCAACGTGGTTTTTTCACTATACATTTTTTCTATGAATCTTAAGAAACTAAAATTTAAACCACGTGGAGCCAAAATATTAATGAACATCATGTCCAAATTTCAGATCTTGTCTCGCTATATTTTAAGAGATATGATCCCATGAAGTTAAGGTTTTTGCAGGCTCCAGAATTCCATCTCAAATAGGTGACCCAGGGAAAGTTTTCATAACCTTATCTCTAAGAATCAAATTTAAATTTTGTAAAAAGAGAAAAAAATAAAATAGTCTATAGTTTTTTGGTTATCAATTTCAGGGCTGAAGGTTGAAACAGTGACACGCGACACTCTGTACAAGTTTGCCCTACTGAATTAGTCTATAATTGGGTCATCGTGGAACATTGGGCATAATGATTTCCTAAAGAATCCAATATTGATATGACTTGTGGGGTTGGAAAGAGGACTCATAGGGCTACCACATGATGAAATTTAATACCTTGGAGATTCGAAATTACAGAGATACAATAGATTCAATATTGATATCCTACAAAGAGAAAAAAAGGTGTCTAGTTTTTAAAATTTTCATAAGTTTTGTTTGAAAAGATAGTTTGAAGTGATTCAAAGGGAATAGTGAAGCTTAATTATCATTAATTGATGCCACGGAGAAAGAAAATGGAAACACCTAGTAAGAAACCCAAAAGCTCTACTATGACACATGAAGAAGAGGAAGAAATGCAACATGATATATCAAAATTACGAGACCAAATGAAACAAATTTCGCGCTCACAAAAAGTGACAGAAGCTATGATGGATGGTTTGAAGAATTACATGTAAGCTAAGATCGATGGTATAAAAGAAAAACTGAAAGGGAAAATGGAATATTTGAAGAAATATTTGACTAAGTTTCTATAAGAAACGCTTCCTAATGGCGAAAAGGTAGTAGAGGAAACTCATGACGAGAACAAAAGAAATGTTAATCATGATTTCATAGACTCTAATGTTGGATTTAAGACCCACCAAATTCCAAATATTGATATGATTAATTTGGATGGAAATGATCCCATAACATGGATACTACAAATGGAGCAATATTTTGATCTCCATAATGTGCAAAACACACAAAAGGTACGCATTGCAACTTTATATTTAGAGCCCAATCAATTTGTATGGTATTGACGACTTTTCTGTCATAAAAGATTGTCACTTGGTCAATTTTTATGGAGGAAATGATAGAACAATATGAGAATACAAAGAGAAACACCCTCTTTAGCCAATTCAAAAATATCAAACAAAAGGGTTCAATGGTGGAGCACGTTGAGGACTTCCAAAACTTGAATATAAGGGTAAATGATATTCTAGAAGAGCATAGGATTGATGCCTTGGTAGGGATTTTAAAGGATAACATCCAACATGAGGTTCACCTTTGGGAACCTTATTCATTGGATAAGGCATTCAGGTTGGCAAGGTAAAATGAAAGAAAAATTATGGCAACAAGGAAGCCTACCACTCACAACTATAAATATGGAACTTTTGTTTTTCCTAACCTTCCACAACCTACAAGGTTGACACCTCAAAAATTGGAAGAAAAAAGAGAAAAGGGGCTTTATTATAGTTCTGATAGAAAATACACCAAAGGTCATAAGTGTGCTGAGAGAAAATTATTTGAAGAGGAGGAAGAAAAGGAACAAGAAACATTAAAAGAAGAGGATATACACCAAGAACCAACCCTAGAGAAAGAAGAAATGAATCTTACCATATCTTGTAATGCATTGGAAAGAATTACCACTCCTCAAACTCTCAAGATAGAAGGACATATCAAGAATAAAAGGGTAATAGTGTTGATTGATTTAGGTAGTACCCATTTATTGATTGTAAGATAGTTAAGGAATTGAATTGCTTCCTATATCCAGCACCAGAGTGTAAAGTGAAGGTTGAAAATGGAGGAACCATAAATTTCTCTCGAAAGTGCCATAATATCAAGTTATCCATGGGTGAATATGTATTGAATAGTCCCATTATTTCCATTCCAATGGGTGGTGTTGATGTTGTACTAAGAGTCCAATGGTTACAATCTTTGGGTATGATAACTTTTAATTTTCAAGATTTTTTTTTTTGAATTTTTTTAAGAAGTAAAGGAAGTTGAATCAAGGGGTATAGCAAGGAAACCGGGAAAGATAATAAACTCTAATGGCATGCCAAATATTCTAAATAAAGAACAATGAGGTGTAACTAATGAGCCCCATAAATGGGTAATTATATGGGCTCATTTTTCCCCCTAACATAGTTTAATCAACCATTCTTTTAGATTATTGCATTTTTTTTATTATATTTATGCTTATGCAGTGAGTTGGGTTGGTCATTATGTCATGGAGTCCAATATGTGTTTAATGTAGATTTTTGTTCAATTTTGGAGATAAAGTCAAAGATTTAATGGACAATTGGTAGCAGTAATTCGAAGTGAACAAGGGAGAGGATTTATAGGAGGGTATCCCCCTCATTTATGACTCCCCACTTCAAATTCTCCATCATGCAGCTTGGAGCACAAACAACCACATCAATGCACTAAAGAGGCAGCCGAGCAAGTGGAGGATAACTTCTGTTTATCTCAAGTTTTGGGAGCCAAACCTCCTTGATTTTAAGGAAGATGTTGGGAGCTTCAGTTGTATAAATAAAGAGGCCTAGGGCCAAATTAAGAAGTTAGTCAAATTTCTGAATTTTTGTTGCAGCTTTTCTTTGCTCAACTTCGAGCTTATTTTTGTTGAAATTTTCTTGTAATCCTATTATTATTTTAATAATAAAGATGAGATCTTTTTTGAGATAGCACTGAGTTACCTCAAAGGGCTGAAGCTCTTGGGTTAGGGCCCAATCCAAGTAGCCAAGCTCCTCTTGTTTGTATTTATATGCTTTGTTTCAGTTTATGAATTAGTTGTTGTTAGATAGATTTCTTTATAATTAAGAATAGGTTGCTTTTGGTGATTTAGAAGGATGTTTCCATTTAAGTTTTCTATAGTAGTTTGAACAGTGATAGAAAGAAGATACAAAAAGGCCATCAATAGAGTCTTGGCCTCCTTTCCTCCCTTTGGGACCATGAACTGAGGCCAAGACCCTCTTGTTGCCACAAAAAAACGTAGAATTACCTTTTCCATAGGATTTCTAATGTTGCAGTTTGTTAGCTTTGCTTTAGATCTCTTTCACCATTTCCATTTCTGACTTGCAATAATTTTTCTCCCATGCTTTCTCTCATTACAACATTCTCCAACATTTCTTTCCATAGCTCATGATCTCGATTGGCTTGATGCAAAATTATGTATTTTTATGTGCTTAGTTTCCTTGCTTGCTTAATCTCCTTGTTTTCTTTTCAAGTACTTTTGTAGCAAATCTCTTCTCACAGCATATTAGCCTACCAGCCATCACAACCCCTCTTTGATCTATGCCCCACAGGTCGCCAGTCATTCATCTCAAATCTGCCTTAGTTGTGCACATTTCCATAGACTTTCCTCTCTTTCCTTGAACAAATCTGACCATCTTTCTCTCTCCTAATCATTCTTGATGGACCTTAGACACCTTAACCCATCATCCTAGCCTTTAGATACCCTTTCCAC